>CABFVX010001913.1:48976-103801 GCA_902151425.1 Timema shepardi | reverse complement strand
GGGGGGGGGGGGGGGAGGAAGTTTCTCAAGCTACTTAACGATGATGAGTTTAAGAACTGGTGGCCCCTAAATGCTCGCTGAATGCACTTGCACACATGTTTGGCTTGGAGGGCACAACCATGGTGGGTTATAGGTGTTCTGAGAAGGGGTGATGGTTTTCCAACATGGGTGCCGGAGGCTCTGCCGATTATGGCAGTTGGTAGTTTGGCGGCTTAAATAGTCTCTGACTCAGGTAAGCCAGTCGGAGATGTAACAGATATGACACCCCAGACTGGAGAAAGAATCCTCATATCTATTATGTTTAGTTAATTAATTTTATAGCATGCTAAGGGCATTTTACTTTATTCATGATATAAAAAAATTATAAATGTAATTTAAAATTAAAATTACTTTAATGTCAATTGGTTATTAATTTAATATTGTTAGTAATGCATGTTTACAAATAGTGTTATAACACCCAACTCCATCATTTGGTGACATTTTATGATGCTATACCGTTCTGAGTAATAATTATGATAATTTGGTTCTGAACCACTAATAAGCAATATTAGAGCTCTGAAACCAATTTCACTTGAAACATTGAAAACAATCTTTTTTTTACGGATTTGAGTCTCAAATCTGAAATTTTTTTGAATCTTCAAATAGCCTTAAGGATTTGAGGGATGTGAGGGCCCATCCCTACTTATAGCTTAAATTCATATTTTTTTAATCATTTAACTTTGCCATTTAATGCCTATAAAAATATTGTTTTTTATATCACTTTGAGAAGGTTAATTGAAATAAAAATTGTTTGCTTTTCCAGAGTTAAAGGATTTTTATTTATTTATTTATATAAATATAATTTAGCACTGCATCTTACTACTACCTGTTTAGTTTATATTTAGATGTAGTCCTACTAATTTGCATGGAGAGAAAAAAGAAAAACATTTTGGAAAAACCCCCCTCAACACACAAAACCGGAATACATAATCTGATTAGCTGTAATTGGGCTTCTAGTCAAGCATAAGTGTGATACCTTAAGCCATGTGGCCAATGAATATTTAGTTAGAAATTTTTGGTAGACACTAAAAGTAAAATATAAAACCTCAATATTCCTACACTAACTTCTTCGTGTATTAAAGTAAAGACTTATAACCCAAATGTTAATTATTTGAAAAATAATGTGAATTGATACCAAAGAGGTTATTTATTTCTGTATATCTAGTAGATTATTTATTTTGCTCATAGATTATAATTTTTTTCTTTGATATACTTTCACAAACAGCACATGTGTGTCCAAAATCAATAGGACCACTTTGTTTTAAGCTGAGTGTTTATTTAATAAATTAAAATAATAGTTTTGTTTGGAATATAGCTGTTCTTTGGTATTTGAATAAATTAAGTATAAAAACTAAACATAAATATTAAAACCACATCCAGGATGTGATCCAAGATTTTTAGGTTCAATTCTCATTGATACTTGGTACCAATTAATTAGGTTTTGTGACACTCCAATATAATTTATAAAAATCGATTAACTATAATATTTTTTCATTAGTTTATTAACTTCGGCAGCCTTTTTAATGGAAGCTACATAAAAAGTACCCCAACGTAGAGAACGTTTTATTTCTTATTTCATCTACTTTCAAGAAATTAAAAGCTCTTTGGAATTTTAAATAGCAATTTTGCAACTATACAACTCTAATTTTTATATGATGATAATGTATTTGAGATTCATTACAATTTTAACACATACTGATACATTATTAATTTTGTATGTATTCTGTTTTAATGTGCTTTTATAACTTATTGCAGGGCTGACAAACATTTTTTGGTGTTTGTGCCCAATTCATTGACAATTTTCAGAGAGAAGTTATTTTTCCTGCCTATGTACATTTTTAGCAGTAAAATGGATCATTGAGTAATTTTTGTTAGCACTGTGTCTTATAACCTGTTATTATTATATGCTTCTAATGATGCTAGTGGGTTATAGATGAGGAATGTTGAATTTACAGGAAGTGTATTCACATTTGCATGGAGAAAGTAGGAAACCATTTAGGGAAAACTACCCTTAGTACACCTAACCGGGATCAAACCACGACCTTCCTGTCAATGGCAGTCTAGTTTATTGCGAGAGTAGCTATTGAGTAATTCATAATCATTATTAATTTATTACTAAATACAATTAATATTTTAAGATTATAGGAAAAAAATATTATAAGGATAAAAAACAAAGTTAAGTGTTTTATTACATGTACAGGTCTTATTAACCTGTCTGGGCTACTCACAGAAAAATAACTTATATCAATTTTGGGAAATTTATTTAGAAAATGCCCATAAATTGTTATAACAAATTAATCACTACAAAATTATCATATGGTCTACTTTCTTGACAGCTTCATAGCATATCAATGTTGGCCAGTGGACTTATGACAGTAGTAAATGCTGTGTGCCAGGAAAATAATATTGTGTGCTATTTTGGACGTTTGTTTCAAAGGTTTACCAGCCTTAGAATATGATAAAGTGATTGACAAGAAGATAAATCAGAATCTTTGTCCTACTTTAAATCAAATAGAATATCTCAGAGCAGAGTCACAATTTAATGTAATATGTATGAATTAAAGTGCATTGAGCAAAAACAATTGGTAGTAAATAAAATGATAGAATACTAGGAAAATGGTAGAGCACAAAGAAAATTTTAAAAAATATCACATATTTAGACACTCTTCAATAATCTAATTACTAATTAATTTAATTACTACTACTTACTGAGGAAGGTGCTATAATAGCATCGAAATATTGAAGTGTGTGTAAATATGTGTTAGTATTTTTACTTTTATTTGTGCGCTACCATTTTCCTAATATTCTATAATTTTAGTTTGCAGTAATGGAGATGGCAGGAACACTTAAATGAGTGATGATGAAATATACATTTATAAGTTATAACACTAATAGACAAAACAACACAATTTAAAAACTAGCTTTTACCATGACATGTTCCTAGTTTATACTGATAAAACACAAAACATGAATAAGTTGCCTCTTACAGGGAAAATGGTTTTTAAAATGTGTTTTATTTCTATTCCAGCATCACTAAGGTAATTGTGATGACTATCCCTTCTCTCTAAAACAATAGGAGTTAGTTAATTTAGTACAATATAATTTGGGTTCTTTTCATAAATTAAAAACGTCTTTTGAATTGACTAGTAACCGATTTTGCTTCTAAAGCAAAGCAAGTTACTCTTAAATTTGAAAGCAATGATAGTTAAAAATAATAAACATTTCCATATGCGTATTTTTTTTTTCTTTTTTCTCTTTCTTATGGATATTATTTTATGGATACAACTTGTAACTAATTATATAACTCAGCCTTACATGTGTTTTGGACCAGCATTAATACGGAGGTCATGTTTTATAAGACGGATTATCATTTTCAGGTCATTTGAAGTACACCTGAAACATAATGATGTGATCTTTAGAGAATTAATATGAAGAGAGGACAGGGTGTGTAAACTTACCAGAAAAATAATATGAGGTTAGCTTCTTATTTTTTTACATCCATTACCGTTTACAGCCTGTGGCCTGGGTCAGGTTTTTTATTCAAGCCATATATTTTTCCACTACCTGCTTGCTAGATCTGTTGTACCTTCATATGCCTTATAAACTAACTTAAGTCTAGGGCAGGCACAACATCCAGCTCCCAGACATTAATTCAACAATGTGAAAGGTTACAAATACACATTTTACCAATGATACATTTTTTGGCCATGCTGAGAATCGAACCTGGGATCCTAAGCTTGGTACACAGACATGCTACTGAATTAAATAGATTGTGGGATTACCAGGTTATCTATCAGACCTAAATGATGAGAAAATTTCTTTCTAAATGGTGTTTATCTTTTTTATTTCATACTTTCCAGTTAAGGCTTTTAATTTAAGAATATCACTTTTGAATGCTATTCAAATCTTTGCCTAGAAGTTTGAATGAATGCAAAATCAAATGCTGTGCTTTCAAAATAATTTGAATTGAATCCAAATCAAATACTTTAGATTTTTTTTCTAACTAAAATAATAGGCTATTAAAAGAAAATGAAGTACCATATAAAAATTAAGGTGTGATTAAACAAAGATAAGATTATTAACAATACGCAGTTTGAAAGCTTCTTTGTTCAAGTCAAATAATGTGAGCTGATTCGTTAAAAGAAAATGTAAATACAGCCAAATAATTTGTACCTGAAATGTTATGATGAAATTGTTAAATTAAATTTTCATAAAGGATCCATGTTAGTTTCTATAATGAGCTAAGCTATGCGAAATTCCGACATTGAAATTTTCAATTTTGAATAACATTCTTTCAAATTCGAATCAGAAATAATTTTAAATTTTGACTATGATAAAAATCTTTGTTAGATTCAGATTGGATTTTACTTTAATTAAATAGCTTTCACAAAAAGCTTATTTCAATAAAATCTGAACTTAACATTTACAAAGGTGAAGCTATATATATTATATTTTATTTAATCTGAACAGTAGTAATCTTACCTTTTGGTTCTACTTTGTAAACAACACCATGGTGGATACATGTAAGGTAAACTTGCTACCTTAAAGGGTGAATAACGTATACAGTCAGATTTATAAATAATTTTTTACTTTAATAGTCTCAAATTGTGTATGATTCTTAGTTAAATAAATTCTTTAGTTGGGACAAACAAGACTTTCTTTATCTTTTTACACACATTACTGTTCCCAGCCTTTAGTCTGGGTCAGTTTTTTATTCAAGCCATATATTTTTCGCTACCGGCTTGCTAGGGCTGTTGTAGCTTCATATGTCCTATAATTTATTTTAAGACTAGGATAGACATAATATCCAGTCCCTGTCCATTAATTAATCAATGTGAAAGGGTAAACCCATATTTCCATGTAAGCCCACAGTTCACCAATGATATATTTTACAGCCATGCCGAGAATCAAACCCGGTTCTCTTAGCTCAGAAGGCAGACATGCTACCGACTGAGCTATGGTGTTGGATACTTTCTTTATCTACAATATTTATTTTGTCTCAATAGTATAATATGAATAAAAACATGTAGGTAAACATATCGGTGGTACTTACAGTGTCACATAATGTGAAAAGTTTACCAAACCTTCACAGAGCCTCCCTCTTTCTTTTTATAGAAGCATTCACTGCATACCTTTAGAAAAACTTATTTTACTATAGTATTGAGTTTATTCTTCTAACAAGAACTACTTCCTCAAAGAGAAAGTAATATGGAGGCCCAAATTGAGAAGATAGTTTGAATAATGCTAATCAAGTTTGGTTTAAGAAATAAAATTCAAATTTAAAGCTTTAATTGAATGTAAATTTATCTAGAAGTGTTTTAATATCAATGTCCACATGCCAAACATGACAGTTTCATCAGCGTGTATGGTGTGAAAGTGGTTGCCAGATTAGTGTATTAGGTGTATATAAACTAAAAAGAAACACTCAAATAGTTAATAAATAAACAATCTCACTTGGTTGCGATTTTCTTGAAGTGTTCTGTCTGCTCATCTTCTTTTGTCAGGGCAGAGAGTTCTTTCAGAAACTCATCAACCTAAAACAAATACACATATAGAGTCACATAAGTTTTCATGTATTAATGTTTAGTAATCATCTATTTAACTTTCGGGGGTTGAACTATTTGCATGACATCATTAGAACTGAGTATTATAGGACTTTCGTTTAAAACAATTATATATTTTTGTTCTTAAATTCTTTTTTTTACTAATGGTAGAAATAAATGATGAGACACCGCTTTAGTTATCAAATAGTCTAAGGCATCATTCGCCCAATAGACTGGACTGCCAATGACCAGGCGATTGGGGTTCAAATCCCAGTCAGAAGAACTGAGAGTGGTTTTCCCTAAATAAACTCTCCCTCAAAGTAAATGTCTAAATTCTCTAAATTCAACCTTCTCATCCTTCATATTAGAGTAGTTAGTACATATGGATGCAAGCGAGTAGGGAAACTTGGTGACAAAATAAAAATATATGTGAGGAAAAGGAGAGAAGTTCTTTATGATATGTCTTAGCTAAGATATTGATTAAATGTAGCAACATTCAGTTTTGCTGGTTCTCTTTTGAAAAATTTTTGAGACCAGGAAATGTTTTGATGGACAGTGTTTACTTACACCTAACCCTCCACACTGGTACTCTTGGAGAACTGTTGGTAATCCTGGTATGTATGTTGTTAAGTTGTTAAGAATGTGAATATTCTAACCAGAAGCTTATTCTATTTAATAATGGCTGATAATGTGTTGAAAGGGTTTGTAAACACCTATGATAAGCTCGTGTCCAAGTCTTGGCATTAGGTAGATTGGTGGATGTAGATGGTTTACAATCGAGCCAAAGGGATTGATAACAGTTGTTTGTATCCTCGAGGGTAGTTGTGGGAGCTGCTTTATCAAGAGTGAGGCCAGGAGAGCTAGTAGCAACCATATGACAAACTTTATTGATGTATGTGATGTAAGATGTGAGCTGAAAAATGTCACCTTACTTGTTTTTTACTAACATATTCAAATATTATTTTCTGAGAAAAAGTCCCTGTTATTTAAATGGAACTAATGAAATTAATATATTGCAAATTTTAAAAGCATCTTCTTAATTTTAATTTATCCAAAGGCCATTAACAGTGGAGATATTATTAAATATGTTACAACAAAACAATAACAGTGATTTCAGTTCTCTTCTCATACTCGCATATTGACTACAGTGTTTGGTGGTTGAATGTGTTACTAATGCCAGGTATGCTGTTGACCAGATATGTTTACATTTCAATATTATAATAAAAACTTTTACAAATGCATGTCCTCTTCCTGTGGTTAAACGATCTATACATTTTAATGAGAAATGTTTATCTAAAATTGCCATTATTTATATATATACATATGTTTCTGTACATCATCAATAAGATAGTTAAAATAATTTTAAGTTTGGCTTAACTAATTGGTAAAAAAAATTATCCATCCACCCACTATTCTATGTCTTTATGTATGTAATAGGCTATAGGTGCTGCCTCCTCACCTTGTTAAGACTACAAGTCACCCCTGCTTAACATTTTCTGATTGAAAATTTATTGCAATAGTTTTATCTTTATAAAGGAGTAATATTCAAGTAAGTTGAATGACTAATGTGGGTTAAGAGGAGTTTTGCAAAGGAAGATTTTTGAGAAAATAGTTTTTTTTTCAGCATAAATGATTCTTATTTTGTTTTAACTGATGAAATTAGATTTTTTTAACTGTCCAAGCCTGTTCACTGTGGCTGTTTGAATTTTTATATTTGATTTGAACCTCGCTACAGATGAACATGTTAATACTTCAATACAATCACCTGAATAGTTTCTAAGCAATTAAATATTTACTGCCGTTTGTTTTTATTTATTTACTTTTGATCTTATGATAAAGGAGCGATTTGATTTGTTCAATGTGTTGAAAAAGTGAATACCTTGAGTTTATTTAGAGGTAATCAAACAAGTTTATATTTTTTTACACCTCGTCTTACTACTCATCCAGGCCATTAACATTTTATTGCATTTTACTATTTGGGCAGGGATGAGGAAGCTATAATTGAAATGGAATGTACCCAAATTTCTGTTGAATTAGAGTAGGGAAACACTAGGGTAAATCACCTGCAGGTGTTAATTTTATCATATTTACTAATTTAGAAATGAATTCGGCTGATGATGAATTTAAAGTGCACACGATTCCTCTTAAGATGCAATTATATTTGAAATGGGTAACTATTTTTGGTTAAATAATAGTGTCAACATCATTATCTAATCAGTATTGTGATTGGTGTGCTGTGGCTCTCCATTTTTTCATATCCTAGGCCATTTTTTTACATCTTTGTTCCATTTTCTAGTGAAATTGTCTGCTATGTGATTCATGTATTCTAGTGTTTGTATACCTCTGGAATTTTTACCTTCCACATCTCCTTCTATGATTATCTTAGTCAAACTATCATGTCTCAGTATTATGGTCTACTACCATCTTAGTTTTTCTTGGCTGTACATCTTCCCAAAGTTTACTTTTTTCATTTGCTTTTCTTAGTGCTTCTTTACTTGGTACAATCTACATCCATGATACTTACATCATTGTTCTATAGCACCAGATTTCGAATGCTTCTCATAATTTCTTTAAGTGGCACCAATGGATATGTACTAGTATTAATTTGGGATGTGGCCATTTAGAAACAAGCATTACTATCGGTGACTACAACAGAAATAAGATTGAAAGCTATGACATGAAATGGTGGAGAGATGGGTGGCAAGAGGACATTTTACGAATGATGCTAGGTGAAGAACAAGATCAAATAAAAATGAAGATACCATTTAAGAGTTAACATGACAGAAGAAAGGATATGAATTATTAATTCATTTTTTAAGTTTCTGTCAAAAATTAATTGATAATTAATTTATACATACTTCATCAAATTATATTAAGTGAAATAAAAACACTGTATTTCCCCGTATCAAAAATAATTTGACTCTGCTTAATTTAACAAGACGTTATCTTTATAGACATTTGGTTATCCTATTTTCTGAGGAGTGAGTTCCATGTTGCACCGTGGTATTTACCTCATACAGTGTGAGTGTGCTTTTCTTGGATGGTTTACAGTGCTTGCTCTGGTCAAAAAATGTAGCGACTGTCTCTGCCACATCCCCTTTCTCTAGATCTTCCAGCATGTCATCATGATCAGTCTTGAACAACTGCACATGGAATCCAAGATAGTGAACTAAGACCAGCATGTTAACAAACAAAACTAAAACATAAGAAGCTGTCTCACCCTCGGGATAAAACATAGCTTAGGTAAAAAAATCCCTCTCCAATCAAACACTGCTTCATGGTGTGGTTTTCTGTATTTTATTTTAATAAACAGTGCAATTGAAAACAATGAAACAGTTTCACCAAATTTTTAAAAAATACAACTAAATCGAAAAAGAAATATTTTAAAGTGAAAAGATATTAAATTGATCCTAATTTTACTGTTTTCAAGGAAAGAATGCAGGAAACTACACTTCATTGATATTTCTGGCTTTACTTGTAATAATGAATCTAATATCCCACTTAATATATCATGAGACAGGAACTTAGCCCTTTTAGTGCCACATCTACTTTGGATTTGCATGTGAAGAGTGCCAGGCCTGTTTTGGGTTGTGTGTGCTAATAATTCCACAGCTATTCTATAATTTTTGTAAAGTTGTACGAGAAAAACTACCTGTTCTATAATAATAACAAACAAATAAATAAATTGAAAATATAAATATTTAATTTCAAATTTAAGAAAAGTATGTTTATCATTCTAAATTATATGTTTGGTTAATACTCTATCTATAATGTAAGGCTAGAACTAACGCAAATAGGAAAGTCGATCTCATCGGCTCAGGCACTTTTAGCGGTAGAAGGTGAAGTCGATCAGATATGCTCAAGATCCTCTTAAGGCTAGACTGCAAAGCTGATAAGATTGACTCTTGGTACTAAAAGAGTTAAGACAGAGTTCATCACAGATATGGTCCATGCTGCTAATAGCTAGCCTAAATTGTGTGTTAAGCCCATGTAAGAATAATAGTTTAAAATAGCTCACTTCAATGGTCAAATGGTCTAAGACATCATTCTCATAATAGACTGGCTTGCTTATGGTGGGGAGATCAGGGTTCAAATCTTGGTCAGGTACCAGACAGAGGATGGTTTTTCCTAAGTTTTCCACTTTACTTCCACACAAATGTGAATAGATTACCTCTAAAATACCTCTTTACTCATACCTCCCTCATTAGAGTATTTATCAAATTATATGAATATAATGTGAACAGGTAGAAGGGCGCTGTGATTAAAAAAGAAGAGTTGAAAATAAAAATTTAGAAATCTGAATTTACATAACATAGTATTTTATTTTTGATGATATTTTTATAAAAAAAATTAGTGTAGACACAAAGACACAAAGAACTAGCTATAATTTTAAATTTCCTTACTATCAAATAGAATTAAGCTAGATTAAAAATTAAATGAACCCATTTTTCTTCTGGAGCATATCATTAGAACACTTAACCATAAGTTAACTTGCAGAGGGTTTTATATTAGAATGTATGTTTCCACTCGAAATACATCTAAAACAAAATAGATGCACTGTGGCAAACATTTACTTTGAGTTAAGGTAAGATAGAAATCGGAAACATTAAACCTGTTAAAAAAATATGATAACCTATGTCATTGGGAGGAATAGTTATCTTTTCATGACTATAACCATAAATAGTGCCAATCATAAAAAGTTAAATTGTTTATGTTAATATCTATTGGTAGAGATATCTCTTACCCGACTGAAGAGTTTGATGAGTTGTTTGCTCTGTAGATTGTACACTCTCTTAACATGACCAGGGAGTAGAAGTCTGCACCACAGCAACAAATCCCCCTTAAATGTGTCTGAAAATACAAACCCCAATCTGTATCATTACAATAAATAACTTTATTTAGACCTGCTTCAGTGGTCACACGGTCGAAGGTGTCACTCTTGTGTTGCACTATAATCCAATGACAGGGAGATTAAAATTCAAATCCTGGTCAGGTATACCGAGGGTGGTTTTTCCAAAATGGTTTTCCACACAAATGTGGGTACACTTCCTTTAAATTCAACCTTCCTAGGCCTTAACTCATTTGTGTAATTAGTGGCAAAGTGTGAAGGAGTAGTTAGCAAAAATAGATATATTTGAGAAATTGTCACCTCAAGTCAAATAGGGTTAGGAGGCTATCCCAACAAATTTTTGAAAACTGGATGCCTCTTGAAGCTATTTGGAATGGTCCTCTAACATAATTTTTTTGAAATTTGGTTGTCCCTAAGAAGTTATTATAAGTGGTCCTTAAATGGACCTATTTTTAAAATTGGATGCCTTTAAAAGCTATTTGAAGTGAATTTTCTGGCAAATTTTTGAAAATTGGATGAATCACAACACTATTTAAACCAGGCTTTCCCTGGAATTTTTTTAGAAATTCGGATACTTTTAGAAACAAATTGGTGCAGACTTTCCTAGATTTTTTTTAAAAGCTGAATGCCTCTAAAAGCTATTTAGAATGTGCAACTGAAATTTTTCGAAAATTGGATGCTTCTAAAAGCTATTTGGAGTTTGGTTTTAGCCATATCCTATTTGAAGATATCAAAGGGAAGATAAATTAATTTAGAGAGGGGAGATGGGGCAAATTTATTCCAAGGAAAGGGAGCGCAAATTCTAAGAAGAGGAGGGGGGTCAATACCTCTCTGTCAGTTTGAAACCTACTATCAAAAACATTTGAACAGTGTAAAACCTAAATATATTCAATGTGTTTAAAATTATTATTTTTATACATTGAAATTAATATTTATTTAGAAAACTGAAATTAACAGCAGAAGGGCTCATTGTACTGACTAAATGTGACACCCTCTATCCAAAAAATTTGGCATAATCATTGCTAACGGTGGCGGCCGCTCAGTTGGTAAAACCATGAGTGAATGATTTTGGCTTAAGCTTGTGGTTACATCTCTTTTGGTCATATAAATATGGAAGGGTAATTTGTCTACTATACCTCTTGTGCATAAACTCAAACTAAACATGTTATAACTTGTCCAAGCTAGTTTTAATAGCTGTTGCAAACTAAATAAAAATTATAATCTTATCATTCACACAGCTCAAATCTTTCACGTTCAATGGACACTTGCCTTTAATAAAAGCCAGGGCCTCTTTGAAGGCCTACTTTCAGTCATAAAACATATGATGACGACTAAATACTATCTTCATGGAGTGATTTATGAATGGATTTATCATAACGTGATGTAGAAGAGGTCATACTTATCAACATGTGTGGGCTGAAATTGATGGAAGAAAAAAAGTTTTTCTGACGCTGTGTGAGCAGCTATTGGCGAATCAAACGTTTATAGAGGCCGGAAAGGGTAACAAAATATGTATGATGCAGTGGCGTAGCTCATATTATGAAGACAGGGAGACAAATTATAGATAGTCACCTTATATATCAGCAGAAGCTGGAGGTTTAGTAGATAATATATTTACAATTAATTTTTATGGCATATGATAGTATAAATTTTGTGATGGTGCTTTCAATAAGATAGTATATCAGTTCTTCTCCTTCCATTTTAAAACTGGATTAAAAATAACTAATTTTAAAATTATTTTAATGTGCCCACTACACAAAAGAATGTATTTAGTCAGAACTAAAAGAAACCAACAGTAGCCCAATGTGGACAAAGGTAATTCTTTAGTGTCCAAATGAGAAAACCTCACATAGTTTTATATTACTTATACAAATACTAACATTAAAAATATATGGTATGACACAATCTCACTCACTTTTTCATATTCTGTATTATAGCATGGAAGAAAACGTTCAGAAATAGGTTTTCAATAAGCGACCCTTAAGTAACTTTACTCATAAAACAAACACATCACAATAATAAGCCTTGATTTATAAATTTTAAACCAAATTGTTAAAGGATTTTTAACATTTTTCAAAAACAAGTTATTTGTGAATTACCCTAAAATTACCTGTAATTTGTAAAAATAAGAACGAGTTCTTATTTATCATAAAAGAAACTATTCCCATGTACCCATTCCTTAATGTAAATTTTGAAAAACTAAATTAATATGTTTTTTAAAAATCAGTCGAAAGTAAGACAATTGTGGCTCGTGACCAATAAAATGGGTGGTTCCCACATCCAAATACTCTGAACATGGTATGGACATGTTTTATATAGGCTCAACCAATTGAATATATATCTATATTTAATTTTACATCAGTACATATTATATATAGGTACTTTGGTAAAGTTAAGGTACCATAAGAAAATATCTTAAAATAAATCAAGTACAAAATTAATAGCTATAAAACTGTACAGCCAACTCTAAAGTATTGTTCATGTTTAACAATGATGTTTCATGCTTCTCAATTTGCTTATTTAAATGATTTAAGTCAGTCATGTATAAATTCATCAAAACTAAGTCCCATGTAAGAGAGAATATAACAAGCAGAACAATGTATTTTTCAAATTAAGACTATATTGCCGGTCATTTTTTTTTAAAGTTTATTGTTGAACATTCTAATAAATTCACTTTTTTTTAGTTTTTCTAGAATAATATTTGGTGTTGGTTTACCAGGTGTTTTTTTTATTATTTCTAACTTTACTTCTTGAGTATACAAATAAACTTTTATTTGTAAGCATTAGTGCTCAAGATTCATGTTGATATAGAGAAAAGCATGTTAATCATGACTATGAAATCAAGAACAGCTTTCTACATAAACTAATGTTTGTGTAACATGCTGCCCTTCTTCCAACAAGTTGCAGGATGGAAAATAGGAGCTAATTATTTAGTAACAATAATTGCTACAAGTTCATATTGAATATATTGAGCCATATAAATGAACATCACAAAAGAATTCTTTGAATAAAGGTGAAATGTGATATTACCAGTAAATGTAACATGTAGGCACAGGAGCCTTAAATAAACCAGGGTGCACAAGACGTTAGAAAAACATTCGGATCTCATACTAAAGATACTAGAAAAAGGCCTCACAGACCTATATACTCCCGAGTCAAACATAAACCCAGTCGGCGAAAGTCAGTCTATAACTATAATTCTAAAGTCAAGTTCCAACAAGCTCAATGGATGGCAAGTCCCAGTTGGGAGAGCCATATAGAAGCCTGTGCATCTAGAATAGACACACTAAAAAGAAAAGACTACTCAAACATAATCAAAAGCAGTAAGGACATAAGGAGCTTCATCTTAAGGGCACTGGCTAAGTCTACTCAAGCATAAGAAACATCTTATGGGTGCCGGCCACTTCAAATCTAGTATTAGAAACATTAACTTTAGGGTGATGGCCACTTAAACTCTAGTATGAGAAACATTAACTTTAGGGTGATGGCCACTTAAACGCAAGTATTAGAAACATTAACTTTAGGATGATGGCCACTTCAACCCTAGTATTAGATTGAGAGTACAAGTGATGAGCTATATGGGCTAAGCTCACTTGGCCTATAACTTTAAATCAATACTCCAAGGTATGACCTAAGGTTTAAGTTTGATCAAATGAACCCTAAGGCACACTAGGACAATATGATTTATATTGTGTGATCATATCAAGGCAGGACTTTTATCTTAAGATAATTTTGTTGCACACCAAAGCAAGCGATCTTTGGCAGTAGACATATTTTAGAATCAGTGTATTAATTTTAATCATGAGATCTTCGAGTGAAGCTGACATACCTATGATGTATTGGTTTTTGAAGAACAGGAATTGGAAGAGAATAAAGTATTGAGTGAATCTGTAAAATGTAATTAATGTGTGACACAGTTCTGCAACTATCTCAATATGAAGGAAAATTTAGATATTTTTATAGAATGAATCCTGGGAGCTTCCAATTCTTATTGCAACTTGTGACTCCTTCCATTAATTAAAGAAATTAAGTATGTTTCTTCAGCCTGGCTTGACCAAGACATGTCACCGCCTGGAAATATTGTAAGATATTGAGCAAACAGACCAGCAGAGCATGTCGCTTTAAAACACATATCTTACAATATATGTAGCCATCACACTGGTGTGTACCTGTTGGTTACTTCCATTCAGTTTGAAAGTGCATAGGTGATACCTATCTTATAAGAAAATTATCGCATATTGCTTATGACCTTACGATATGTATCATATAATCCCGGTGTGCATCCCGCCTAAGAGAGTTATATGTGATACATAACACCAACACGTTACTGTCAGTTCAGAAGTCATCATGGCTACTCATTCAGTTATGTGTTTGGCAACTCAATAAATATTTCTTTGATCTCTGCGTTCTAGTTTCATTGTAAAACTAGTAACAAATTTCAACACCTTAAATAAGGTAATGGAAAAGTTCATATTGATGCCGGTGTTTTTTGACAGTGCACCTGTAATGGCTAATAAAATTAAATTTGTATATATGGTATATTGCTTTGCACATTCCTTGAATCTTGAGTTTTGTCTATTCCTGCATTTCGTGGGTTTATTGCTACTTAATACAATTTTATGTAAAGGACTATCAGTACCAGACTTACATAAATACAAGCTAAATATAAAGAAATTCTTATATAGCTTCTTAAGGTTGGCAAAAAACTTCAAAATTCTCAACTAAGCCTCTTGAACATTAAGAACATTTAATGCACAGTGTTCTGATGATATTTTTTTTATGTGGCTTACAGCTAAACTTTAAAGATATGTGAAGAAAATAAACTTGTAAACTCAGCAGTTAAACATAAACCAGTAGCTTGATTCCTAGAAGACAGCTATGAAAACAAATGATTTGCAGATATAAGGAAAAATGAAATTCATATAATAATATGTTAATTCCTAAAATCAATGTATTGAACAACAATTTGATGAGAAAAAATTGTAAATGTTACGACCATAAGAATTTTAAACTCTATATTGACTTATGGTAACTAATATTTCACTTTTATCAAGATATTTCTAACCTTTCTTCTATGTAATTTAAAGGGAAATAAGGTTTCTAAATTAACCTAGCAAAAATGCATACTATAGTAAACTATCTGGACAAGCCGACATGTTTCAGACAATTAGTGTTTAAAATGTATTTATAACATTTATGAAGGTTATCAAAGACTTTAGAGTGACCCCTGTCACTAGTACCTCATGTGAATGAGCTTTTTATAAACTGATTCAGGTCAAGAGTAAGCTTAGATCTAATATGATCCATGACCACCTGGATAAGTTGATGCTGCCATATATTTTTAAAAAAACATGCACCAAATTTGGATGCTGATTTAATTATTTAAAAGCTCAAAAGCGTAGTATCATTAGAACGTTGTTTGTGTCTGTGAATACCATTAATGATAGTTATCATCTTTGTGTGAAGTTCCTGTATAATTTAGCCACATTTAAAATTTGTAATCTATATGTATATTAATAAAATGAAGAGTTTGTTTATCTGTTACGAGCACTATGCAATATTTATTGCACGCAGAACTTTGAAATTTTAAAAATTAGTAGATTCGGTATGAGAATGTGTACACCTCAAAACAGGAATTTTAAATTTCAATTAGATTTTTTTACTAATTAAGAACTGGGTTGGAACAAACGCAATATTATAATAATAAAAATGGGTTGTTTGTTATTCTTTCTTGCAAAAACACTAAATTGATTATGTTTAAATTTTGCAGAGATATAGCATGGACATCTAGTTAACTTACAGGCTAATTAAATAGTATTTATGTGCGCCATTTTGTTTGAAGATGGCACCTTCATAACACTACTTTTTGGCCTTTTTATCAGTTTTTGCCTATCAGAATTTCATTTGACAAATTTTGAAAGATTCCTAGACATAGACACGTAGTATAAAACATCCCATGTAAAGAACAGGTGGTTAGGTAGTGAATTATATATAAGCTAGATACATTATTAGTTAATTGTAAATAGAATATTTCCTTTTGGAATACATTTATTGATATCAAGGGTGTGTTATTTAAGAATAATTTATATTAGACTGGCCCATATCCCATGCTGTGTGTGGGTTTCAAATCTTTTGAAATTTTGAAATCATTCAAAAACTACCCAGCGCCTATTTCACTCTCTTAGGGATAGAATTCTGAACATCCCAAAAATATTTCTGACCTGTTATCTGAAAATAAATGTTCTGCCAAATTTTAATCTTTCCAGCAGTGATTTTGAATAAAAAATATGTAAGAAACATCCCCTCCTAACTTTATCAGCTTAGGGGTTGAGTTCTGAAAATACAAAAAAAAATGTTTAGCCCGTTATCTATTAAAAAAACCTCCCGAAAATCTTCAGCATCCCAGCTCAAGTGGCTTGGAAGATAAAGGAAAGCTACCCCTTCACGCTTCACTTCCTTAGGGGTTGAATTTCGAAGAATCCCAAAATTACTCTGGTTTGTAATCTAAAAAGAACCTTACTGTCAAGTTTCATCTTTTCAGCTTATGTAGTTTCGAAGATATGGTTATAACTTTAAAAATGTTCCAACCCCAGTTTTAGACTCTAAGGGGTTGAATTTCACAGATACCAGATACCTATAACCTGCAGAATTTCAAAATTCCACGTCAAGGGATTTGGGAGATACAGTGATTTGTCAGTTAGTGAGTGAGTCTGATTTTTCGTCTTTATAGTGTACATATTCTAGATTTGAGAGGCGAGAGGATATTTCATACATTATGAATATAAGCTTTCTGATTTTTGCTTTAAAACCAGAGAAAAGGAGGGAGTTTGATGAAATACCAGTGGCCACCCCCCTAATGGAAATGTCTAGGCAAGCCAGTGTGGCCACATGGTCAAAGGCGTCACTCTTGCAATAAAATGGACTGCCGATGATGGGACAGTAGAAGTCTGAATCTTCGTCAGGTGTGTTGAGGGTGGTTGTTTCTAAAATGGTTTTATACTCGCAATTCATGCAAATATGGGTAAACTTCTTCTAAATATAACTTTCCTCAGCTTTAAAACCATTAGTGTAATTAGTACATAAGAACATAACCCAAATGGATAGTAAAATGCGCTGCTAAAAAAATTATGTATGACATCTGTGGTAATTTTTCAAACACATTAAAGAGTCATTTCAGCATCAGAGTGCTATTTTAAATATTCGTTGACATAGTTTGTAATTTAGAATAAAATAAGGAAAATGGGTGGCCATTCAGAAGTGTTTGTAGCATTGTTACTTGAAATAAGATAATATAAAAACAAAAAAGTTTAATTGAAAAACAATTAAAAGAATTGGGTTTTATGATGAAATATTTATATTATATTATCTGTAAGCATTCAGTATCATTACATCTTAAACGAAGATGTTATTTCAAAGTTATTATATACATAGTGTTATAATGCAATTATAAGTGTTTTCATTTCTAAAAATCCATTTTAACTTAATCTTTAAACAAATTAACTGTGAAAATGAGGTTTATCTGCTGAAATACTCCCTAAAATATTAAATGGCAACTATTTTGTATTAAAATTATGGATGCACAAGAACTCTAACCTATTTCCAAAGTTGAAAATAAAATTGCTGTTTACTCCACCTTTTAGAACGACTTGAACTCATTTATTTGAGGTATTTAGTGTGTGCTTTCTGAACCAACTGATTATAACAACACACGACTTATAAACTAACATTAATCTGGAACAGATATAGCACCCAGCTCCAGATAGTTAACTAATCACTGTGAAAGGGGAAACCCACATTTTAGCAATGATAAATTATTTGGTCATGCCAGGAACCAAACCTGGGGCCCTTAGCTCCGTAGACAGACACGCTACCAGCTGATATAAGGTGTCAGGCTAACCTACTGACAAAATCTAAATAAAGTGGCTTGTTGGTTGAGTAAAAGTGTACCAGACTTTAAATAAAAAGACAGGATGTAATCTCAACTCACTTTAATGAAAGGTTTTCCAACATGGAGATATTCCATTCCCCCTTCAAGTAAATCCTCTTAATTAGCTTCCCCCTTAATGTTCCATTAGATTAATCTTTTAATATTCCTGTAACAGTTGGTTAAGGGAAGGGTGAGTAGAATAACACAATTCAACCCCAAATAGGGTCCACCAATGGAGTGTTTAACCTAATTTTATTTTTAGTCAATAGTGGCCATTACTTGCACTAAAACATTTTTAGATTTAAAATATATCCCTTGTGTTAAATATGTCACATTATATTAAAGTCTACTTGTTTGTGTATCAGATATAAATGACAAAACATTCAATGGAATCAGTACAGTGTAAAATTACATTATCACAAAGACCTCAGCTGTGGCCAAGTGCCTTGTAGCATTAACCTCCAGACATACATATCCAGAAGACATAGGTATGAATCCTGATGAGGTTCAAAATCTTGTCTTTATATAGGATGAATGGATGTAAAGTGAGTGTGATCAAGTGTGGCCTTGGGTGATAATATTTCAAATCGTGTAAAGTACCTATAAAAACAAAAAATAATTCATTTTCTAATAAAATTATTAAAATTTGTTTCCTGCCAAACTTTGTCACTAAATAAAATACGCTGAAATTAAAATTCTTGATGCTCCTCTTAAATAATGGAAACAATAATTCATAAAAAGAATGTTGTAACATTACTTAGGATGACACAAGGTTAAACAAAGTGAAAGAAAATGTAAATTTTTCTCATAAGTCTGGTAGTTGAATAATGACATTTTTTTAATGCAAGTAAGATATAAGCTATGTTGTTTTATTATTTTAGACGACATATTTAACACCAGCTAATGCTTACTTTACCTCTTAGTAACAAAAAAAAAGTTTAAATTTAGCCTTTCTTCAAGAGATACAGTAATTTTTTGATTAGCTCACAACACAAATGTTTAATGTATTTGAGAGCTAGCAGTAAGCCTCCCTGTTTAGCTCGAGATAAGAATTTTCCTAATTTTATTTCCCTTCCTTTTTATTGACTTGACAAAGGATGGTTGTATTTGAAGTGCAAAAGGGAGTATAAGCTTAAACAGAATAGTGAATTAGTTCCAGAGAATGACACAGGCCAATTTATTTTAACAGTTTTTCTTTCTTAGTAATTTTATTTTCACTTACACTATGTAAGGATCAGGGATGTGAATAGTTGCAATTTTCTTATTTCTTAATTGATTTTGTGTTAAAACTTATATAAAGTTACCATCCTTAAAAATATCCCCATATATATATATGTGTGTGTGTGTGTGTGTGGGAGTGTGTGGTTGTGTGAGAGNGGGGGAATATTATATATATATATAAATCTCTCTAATCATAAGACCACTGAATTATATTTAGTTAAATAAATTGGAGATATTTGTATACAGTATATATATGCTGTATTTTATAAACATATATATATATGTGTGTGTGTGTGTGCTGTATTTTACAAACATGGTTTGAGTTTGAGTGATATCTAAAAGATGTTAATATTTGTGTGAAAGAAGGGTATTTATTGTTAAGTGGATTGTCCTACGTTTGTGTTCTATTACATCATGTTTCTAAAACATTAACATTAATTCCTCTGGTATCCGGTTGTTGGATAATTTTATCTTATAAAATCAGGTTTAAATACATGAAGTGGCACTTGGTATACAAGCAGGGGATATTCTTGTAGAAGAAACACTTGAATTTACACACCATATTCCATTCTAGAAAATACCCACAAATAATACAATCCCACATATTCTACATAAACAAGTCAATGAGAGCCATTTATGAAGCTTATGTTGGGTAGAGTTTCCCAATACTCTCACATTACGGCCACAATCATACACTCTAATGTTTGAAGTGTTCAGAGGAAACCTAATAAGTACATTTCATTAAGCATTCCATAGTAGAATTCCCACAAAGACTTCGTCTCCATGATCAAGAGTATTTCAGAACATAACAACCTTTATCTTTGAAGTACCTATTTGTAATTGAAATGGGTAAAGTTTATTTTAGTAAAAATATTAATTACAATCTCACCTATTAGACAAAGAATGAGAGAGGAAGGAATTAATTAACTTTAAAAGCATACATATATAAATCAATTCATTTAAAAATCAGTTCATTTCTCTATTGATTAGATTAGGTTTATTTTTTGTTTAAATAATATAATCACAAATATCTTAAGATTAAATACCCAAAAAGTTTCTACTTATAGTGGATGATGGTTTGTGGTATAATACGTTAAGTTAGAAAAAAATAGGAGAATCCAGAGAAGAGGAAGAAGATGTCTTCGGGTTTTATATCCATAACAATATTATCAATAATGTATATTGTCCACTTCAAATGGATTACCAATGAAAGAGATATTCAGGTTTGAATCCCGGTCGAGTTGGTGTTTTTTTGTTCTTAAATGATTTATCCCTTCATTCAGATGCAAGTACAATTTCTCTAAATACAAACTTACTTATTTCTTACCCAACAGTGACAATATAAATAAACTCAACTATCCATAATGGGTGGTGGTAAGATGGGTACACAAAAAATTAAATAAATGGTATGGTGCACAACATAAACTTTCTCCTGTTTTTATCTTAAATAGCCATTTACAAAAAAAAACTCATAAGATTTTGAAACAAAATTATAGTTTTATACATTGTTGTAGGAACACTGCACAAAAGATCATAAATGAAACAATATACTCTTTTACTTACTCTATGGCTTTAAGAATTAGGAACACTGTTATGGAAAAATTGAGAAAAGAGATACATCTTTGTCCACCAAAGAGCATAAGAATCAAAATAATTTTCAAAGACCTGAATTAAAAATTAATATATATTTGCTTATAGACTAGAAATTATTGGTTTTATATCAATTTATTTTAAATAAAAGATTTCCATCTTTATTAGTACTACAACTTTACAATGATAAGATATTTTGTGTCTCAAATAGTTGCGGATAAATGATGAAAATTGGAAATGTTCTCCTATGTATCCTCAAGGTCATTTTCATGAGAAACAAGAGTTGTCATCTTATATGTAATGATAAACAGTGTTTAGATATAAAATTTAATCAAAATCGTTCGAACAAACTCTAAGAAAATCTACTTTTTCCCTTTTGTCCTTCAATAAATTATCCCTACTTTTTCTCTTTTGTCCTTCAATAAACTATCCTTAGATTTAGGGTTTAAAAAAAAAAACCTTAAGAGGACCTTAGGAAAACCCCAGATATCAAGTTTTAGCTCAATCGGTGAAATATTATTTGCTCTAGCCTGAGATACAGACAGACAGAATTGCAAAAACCACTTTTTTTTGTTTCAGGGGGTCATGAATCACCAACATTTATCAAAATCATGAGTTCAATTTTTTTGCGATCACAATAGTTTCTCACTAAGGTGTTGAGAGAAAGTAAAAGGTATTATTTTATTTTTCTTTGCTGACATGTATATTAGTTTATTGGTGTCCATTCATAACACCTCTAGTTACAAATGGGCAGTAAGAAATAAATAGCAAACCATAATCCAAATTTTCATTTATGTTCTAAGTAGAAAATATAATTTTAAGGTATTGACTAAGACATGTTTTTAAAATAATAAATATAAATAAAACAGAATCACAACAAAGAGTGTTTCCTTACAAATTCCAGATTTTGTTAAAAATGTTGTTAGTCTGTACTGCTACAGAACTAGATATAGTTGGTCATGGTAGCTCTGGTCTTTTCTGACAATTGAAAAGTTGAAAACATAGTTTGGAGATTTTTCACCACACAATTATTTTGTTCTGTAACTATATGACACTTGAAAAATTGAGAAAGAATATTTGCCAAATTGGTGAAAAAGGAAAGACTGACAGTAATACTGACAAATATGACTGACCGTGTGCGCATGTCAGTATTTCCTTCAGTCTCAGTAGCAAACATAAACTGCCCACTTTTTCCCTTATCATCCATGTTGTTGCAACAGATAAAAATAATTATGACCCTGTATGCTCTCATTGTAAATACGGATGCATATTGACAGTTTGATTGTCAGTCTTAGGACTGACAGTCTGACTGATTGTGTAGGGGTCCTATTAGGGGTTAACAGCAAACATAATGTAGTTTCTTATCTCAGTGATGTTTTATATTTGTTTATTTTTGTGAGCCACATCATACAATCCATTTGATATATCTGTATATTTTACACTACTGTGGTGATGAAGTCATAATTTAGAAAAAATGCACCCACATTTTAGTGGATAGAGAAAGGGGATACACATTTAGGTAAAAAAAAAAACCAATTCAGTACACCTGGGCAAGATTTTAACCTTAACCTGTCTATCATCAGCAATCTAGTATCTTGCAACCATGGTGCCTTAGGGCTTAGATCATGCACCCACCTTTATTTTATCACCACATCTTACTACCTGTTCAAGCGATACACATATATAATAATTATTCTAATGATGTAAGGATGAGAAAGGAAGTAGATTTATGTGGAAGAAGAGTGGAAAATCATTTAGGCAAAACCACCCTTAGTAGACCCAACTGAGATTCTAAATCTAATCTCTTTATCATCAGCAGTCTAGTCTAAAATGAGTGTGATGGATGCCTTAGACCATTTGGCTACTGAAGTAGGTAGTGAAGTTGAACATGGAATTAGATTATAGTGTTTTCTTCAGTTGATTCAGTTGTTGGGGTTTGATGAAGAAGATCGAGCTTAGAACAGTTATACAACTGGGCTCTCTTGAGTGGCATAATTTAAGTGTAAGCCGAGTGAATACAATTTAATGGAAGAAGCATGGAACAAATGGATAGAATACTAACAAACTTTTAATGGAAATAGTCTCTATTCCCTCCCTTAGACAAATGTTTGTGCAGTTTTGCCTATCTACCTCTTTCATATTTACCTCCATTAATAAGGTTGTTAAAAACATTGTATTTAAATATGTACTTACGAATTTATAAAATAATAAAGCACAAATGAAATAGCACATAAAACATTGGTATATCGTCTATGGGAGGAAATAAATCTAGTTTGAAAAATAAGTGACATTGCTTAGTTTTGATAGTCATAAACACTTATAGTTAAAATAATATTAAAATATAACAACCAGAATAAAGGCATGCAAAGTTTGATAACTGTAGCTAAGCTCTTTACTACTTACTGAGGACCATACAAGCTTAAAATTGACATTTTTTGAGACATTTAATGTGTGTCACATTAGTAGGCTGGATGAGGAACAAAGTTAAGTCATATCAGTATATAAAAAGTATTAACAACCAAATTTGTATAGAGATAAATTTTAGAAAATACAAACATATTTTCTGTGGGTGAAATGGTAACATTTTACTATGTTTCTATTATTATTTTATAGGTATTGATACTATCACTTTAAACCAAAAGCTGCAGATCATGTGTCCTAACATATGAATATAAGAAAGTATTATTTATTATATTATTATTATTATTATTATTATTAGTACCGCGTCTTACTACCTGTTGGGGTTATACGCACTTACGCTAATGTGTAATGGTAGGGTGATTGTGAGATGAAATGGAGGACCTACAGTTTAACGTGGAATCTGAACCACAGGAGGCCTGGCATTCCCTACATTCACAAGTTGTGATTAATACACCTCTTGTCAGAGGTGAAGGAAGGGTTTGGTAAACAGATAAATCTGTGCCGGGACTGAGGATTGAACCCCGGACCCCGGGTCAGAAGTCCGACACCTTACTCCTAGAGCATAGAACTATTCTATCTGTCAAATAACACTACCTGACATAAAGTGCATCAATACATTAGTTTGGTTTCTATGTAATAGAAAGCAAGCTTAAAAAATGAAAATATTACCAATGATAGATATGTACAGATAATATTATCAACCATTGACTCCCTTTTAATTTGTGATGCCATCACTATCTTGACCTTTCTTGGAGAGAAACATTGCAAATCAGGTCAAAGCAAAGGAAAACTTCAATAAGATGAATGACAACTTGTATAATTATTGAACACACCCAAGTTTTTCCGCCATTGGCCACTATCACAACATTTAATATGCCGCCGCCATGGTTGTTCAATTGGGAAATCCATTCCTATGAACCTTAATATAGGGTCAATGTCATGTGGTCCCCTACAATGGCCTCTACAGTCCTATTAAAATAAGCTTTGATCATATACCCATTTGGGTATTACGACTTTGTAATAATTACACAAAGAGGCTAGGTATGAGTAAGGTTGAATTTATAAAAGGTGTGTTCACATTTGCGAATAGAGGGAGAGAGTGGGAAACCACTTAGTGAAAACCACCTTCGATATATCCAAGCGAGATCAAACACCAATCTCCCCGTCATCAGCAATCTAGTCTAGTGTAAGAGTGATGCCTTAAACAATGCAGCCACCAAAGCAGGTAAGTAGCATATTAAGTTGGCATGGAAGGGAAATTAAGTTAAATTTAATAATTTTGCAGTTTTTGAATAAAGAAACTGTTTTATTCATATATAAAATATATATAAATATTAATATTATATATTTGTACTATTTTACATATATAATGTTAATATTAATATTTAATGTATATAATATTTACATATTTAAATAAGGTTTAATACTTTATATATTAAATTCTTATTTTTAAATTAATTTATTAATAATTATTATGATAGATCTATAATTAATATTTAATTTAAATTATTATATCAACCAAATTTATCATGAACTCTCATTATTTAATTTAAAAGAATTAAATAAAAGTTAATGTAATATTACCTGATATTTTTTACATTCATTACGGTTTCCAGCCTATGGCCTGGGTCAGGTTTTTATTCAAGTCACATATTCTCCACAACCCGTATGCTATGCCTGTCGTAGCCTCACATGCCTTATGCTCTAACTTAACACTAGTACAGGCACAACATCCAGTCCCCCCATATTTCACCAATGATACATTTTTTGGCCATGCCGGGAATCAAAGCCGGTACCTTTAGCTCAGTAGACAGACATGGTGCAGAGTGAGCTAAGGTGTCAGATTGCAGATAAGATTTATAGTACTAAAAACCTGAGGGATAGTTAGTTATCCGCCAAATGAGGAATAAGGGAATTAGAGGTAAGGGTGAACTTGTAATTCAATGAAATGGCAGGCAGGGCTAATTTATAATTTGGTAGTGAGACAATATGAGCAATAATACTATTATTAAAGTTTAAACAAGTACTAACCTAAATATTATTTTCACAATTAGAGTCAATGAAAAGAAAAATAAGTTTTTTCAAGTGTTTGCAGTTGTCATCAGTATAACAAATAAAGACTAACTAGAAGCACTACTTCAAGATAATAACTTGTAAAATCACTTTGAGGGAGTAACTAATGAAATTACTTCAATAACATACGTAATAGAACTTCATCAAGAAAATGCATTGCAAAACTAATTAATCACAGTAACTAGCCAAAATACTTTGTGACATTAATATAATTAATTCAACACCGTAACTTTAAGAACTATTAGTATAACTATTTAAACTATTTTAAGGCAGTAGTTAAGAGAAGCACTTTGAGATGTTAGCCAATAGAAAAACTTAAAAATAATATTTGGTGGAAATACTTTGTGACATTAGCTATCTTAATTACTTCAGAATAACTACTTAAAGAAAGTAACTAAAACCCACTTCATGGCAGAACGGTCTAAGGCATCAGTGTTCGAGTCCTGGTCAGGTCTACTGAGGGTGGTTTTACCTAACTGGTTTTCCACTTTCCTTCCATGCAAATGCAGGTAGACTACCTCTAAAATGCTTCCTTATTAATTCCTATCCTAATAGAGTAATTATCAAATATGTGTATAACCCGAACAAGTAATAAGACATGGTGCTAACAACAAGGTAGCTACAAAACTAATTCAAGAAAGTATCTGGCATCACTACTTAAGTTATATTCTTTAAATTGAAAAATGACAGTTAGATACAAGAATTGAACCTGGAACCTTTGACTTAGTATGCCGATGCTATAACCACTGAGCTACCCAAGAGGCGTCCCGCGACCAAGGTCATTCTTCACTGATATTTTAAGGCAAAGTCTGTGATGGACATGCAGAAACAGTTACATATAACAGATAACAGTCTAATGGGGAGTGGATGAAATTACAGAATGCTGAGTTACATAATATGTAATACTCATCACAAGCCATTGTTAGGCTAGTCAAGTCTCATAGATTATAGTGGGCAGGACATGCAGCATGAATGGGAGATTCTAGAACCTTGTTTAGGGTATTGACTTATAAGCCCAATGGGAAGAGACCATTGGGAAGACCTGGGCGCAGATGGGAGGATAACAATAGAGTGAACCTGAAAGAGATTGGGAGTAATGAGGTGTACTGGATACACCTAGCTCTAGAGAGGGATAGTTGGCGTACTTTTGTAAGTGTGTCAATGAACTTTGGATTTCCTAATTTCATAGAGTAATTAAGTATATTTCCTAAATACTACCCTCCTTGTTCCTATTCCATTAGTGTGAATATTCAGATACTTTGTCTGGGCAGTAAGACACATACAAGATGACTGCATTGGTACCAGAGAGTACCAATACAAATCAATAATAATGTAAATATTATCATTTCTTCAAGAATGCAGCTGAAGAAATATCAGCATTAGTACACAAAAAACAGAATTTAACTTTTACAAAAAAAAAATCACATTTAATAAATAATATAATAATTCATCTTTGATTTAGAATTACTTCATTAATTATATTTTAAGAGATAAAAGAGGGATTGCAGCATAAGTAACAGTTCAATTAACTCAGTAAGAAACATCTGCCCATTACTTAGAATTATTAACGGAAAGAAAGCCAATATTTCTGCTGACATTATGATAAAACCTTTGTGTGTAATGGAAATTATTTTAATCAGTGAGTAATGTAAATATTTATTCGTACATGCCTCCATACAAACAGCTTGTATCTTGACACTTGTTCTGGTGATAAAAACTTCATTAGCCACCAACAGACAAGTACGGCAGCACCCGTGCCAGTAAAATAAAAAAAACACTCAACTTGGGTGGTATCTGACCTAACTGTAACATTTAGGTTTGTAGCCTTCTGTGTGGTTTTTTTTGTCATGTTGCAAAAACATTCATCATCATTAGAACAAGGAGCATCCATTGGGTTCCAATAGTGTAGGGAGAGATCTAATGGAAATAATACAACTTTTGTGACATGGGAAATGAAAGAGTTTAACTAATTACCAACCACTTCATTGGTCACATGGTCCAAGGCATCACTCTCGCCATAGACATGATTTCCATTGATAGGAAAATTGAGGGTTGGATCCCAGTCGAGTACAATGAGGTTTGGTTTTTTCTAAAGTTTTCCACTCTTTCTTCATACAAATGTGGGTATGTTTCTTCTACATTCAATATTTCTCTTAACTAGCCCAGATGCAAAAATATGCAGATTTTCTCAAACGGGCATTAGGATGTGGTGCTTAAAAAGAGAATCAGGGTAGAGTATACCTTCCTTTTAATTCTATACTACTAGGTTTATGATAAAAAAATTATAATTTGAAACCATCCAAGAGAGTAATTTTGAACAAAAATTAATATTGCGAACATTATTTTTTCACTATCATAAAATAATGTTTCTCTTTTATTATTATTATTATTATTATTATTATTATTATTATTATTATTATTATTATTATTATTATTATTATTATTATTATTATTATTANCAACCCCAACGCGTATGTGTTCCGTAAATGTCCCATATTTTAGAAATTGCATGGTGTGAAACATAGGTATTTTACAATATTAATTATTATTTTTAGCACCTCGTCTTACTACCCGTTCGGGTTATACGCACTTACGCTAATGTGTAATGGTAGGGTGATTGTGAGATGAAATGGAGGACCTACAGTTTAACGTGGAATCCGAACCACGGTGGAGGCCTGGCATTCCCCACATTCACAAGATGTCTTGTCAGAGGTGAAGGAAGGGTTTGGTAATCAGATAAATCTGTGCCGGGATCTAGGATTGAACCCCGGACCCCTAGCATAGAAGTCTGACACCTTACCTCTAGACCACCAGGTCACCAATGTTTCTCTTAAAAGTGGGCAATAAGGTGGAGGACAACATATCATCGACCACCTTTCTCACCCATTTCCTTCTTTGAGCCACTCCCAACCTAATACAGAATATCATTTCACCACCTAGAGAAAAGTAGGGTCCAAAAGGTATGTATCCTACACTTTTAAATACAGTCAAGGCAAGGACCCTGATATCAGTGGACAGACGCTCTGCCAACTGAGATAAGGTGTAAATGGTGAACTGTTTTATTCAATTAGTCAAATAGCTGTTCAAAGGTTGCTTAGCATCATCCTTGCATACGGGCCTATGTCATTTTTAGTTATTGTATTGTAGCTGTATTCATATTTATTACTTCTTACAAAGCAGGTCCAAGCACTAAACAATAGTAATAAAAATATACATGTATTTTTAATCTCAAGCTTTAGCAAAGACCTAGCTATATTCAAAATAAACATATTAATGTGAGTGATTTAAAGGAAATGCCAAAGCATTTGCCTAATGAGAGAATAGTAAAACACAATATGAAAAATAATTTCCCCAACTACCTGGGCCAAAATCTGTCAAGCTGTTTGTTTAATCAAAGGGGATATAAAGAGAAGAGTGATTAAATAAAGTACCAAATTTGTCTGAAGAGAGAATGGAAAGCAAGATTGTACAGAAATGATCTTAAATTCAGCTAGTTTGAAATGAACCATGACTTCCCAAATCAGTCAAGAGGGTAAATCATGACACAATCCTGTAATCAAAATATATAGGTAAATCCCATTTGGTTGAACAAATAATCATCATAAAATTGAAACAATTATTTTTAATGTATCCCTATTCAGTTATGATGGTAACTCATCCCACAAAAACTAAAGAGAAAGATTTTATTGTTGATCTAAGCTTTTGTTTTGCGAGAAATAAAAAACTCTCCCATAAAATTATGGTTTGATCTGAAGTTCATCATAGAATAAATGAGGTTGATAAAGTTATAAGGCCTAAGTGAAGAAGTATGAATGGGAAAAAAAAAGTAGTTTTGTTTTTGTTTTTTTCCAAGATTATGATAAGAATGTTCTAGATGGAGCCATGCTGGCTGGTATAATGAAATACAAGGCTTAGCCATAAAAAGATGTACAAGACTGCCTTCACTAGTATTTTCTGTAAGTGTGAAAAAAGAATGATAAAGAGGAAGAAGTGGAGGGGTTAATCTGTGACTCTTCGTAGGTCATACTTCTGAAATTCCATATAAAAGGTTCCTACAACATTTCCTCAGTAACATTCTGGCATGTCTAATTTAAAGAGTAAATATTTTAAATGTTTTATTTGAACATACTTAAAAAATAACTTTATAAGGTGCTTTGTAATCAATTATATACAAATAATTAATAGTAATAATTTGTATTAAATTAGTATTATTTAACAATTGCACAAATCAGGGAAATCAAATAAAAACGCAGTATTCAAAAACGGCATCAAAACAGTATTTGCGCTATCGAGTTAACAAATATCTTGGTAGAAAGAAACACCACAGGAAGAAGAAAAAACTCGCATTGTATGAACTAGTTAATAACTTATTTAATATTTCATTAAAAAATAACATCAGTTAATTAAAAGCCAACTTTACTGTAAGAAGATTGACGACCTGGCCCAAAGTACCTGATTTATTTGCTTTAGCAACAAAATACAGTGAGTACACAACAAATTAACTTTTATAGACTTAAACATATTAAATTTTTCACCTCTAAATCACCCATTTTATTTGCCTAAATTATATTACCACGGCTGAGGCCAAAATACAGTGTTATACACAACGCAGTAACACCTATAATACCATACATTTGAATGACTTCATTGTTGTGGTATAAAAACAATGAGATCCAGTCAATTCATTAAAAAAAATCTGAAAGTTTAACTTAAAAGAGTTACTGTATCTAGTCATATGACTGTATATACTGGGATATATGTTCTATATCTGTCACTTTAAATAACTAGTGTGAATTTCAACAGCCAGGAGGTAGCTATTGCCAAATTTGGTTATTCTCCGATTGTTATTAATATTTTTGTAAGGCTTAAGATGCAACTTGAGTATTCTAAAACAATTTACTATAGCACAAAATATCTTTATATTTTCATTAAACCATGATAGTTCAATATTTCCCAAAATAGTCGATATTTTTCACTTAAGAATAACTAAAGTAAATTGGTTCATGTTGGTTACTTCCTATTAGACCAAGTAATATTAACTCTTTTGTCATAATATCAAGTGAGATATATCTGAAAGATTAATGTTTTACAATATATTTTAAATAAATACCACAAAACTTATAGCAGCTTTTAAATTTTAACTCAAATATGTATAATAGCAGTACTACTTTTACTCAGATAACCATTGAGGTAAAATACTAAACAACAAATTACCGAAAAATGAACAAAAACATCAACCAAAGCCCTTCAGAAGTATCCAATTTCCAAAAATTTGCAAACATTCGCCCGGACCCAAACATTATTTGCTAAGCAATGACTATAGCCATTAACATAGAAGAAGATCTTTGCCCATACGAAACTTGAGATTAAATCAGTACTTAATATTATTTTCTGATTCTAAATTCAGGGGGAAAAGGCTACTTACATGATGAAAGAGATTGCAATTCTAATTATAAGCTGGGATCTCAGAATGCAACTTGTTTCAAATCCTGATGGAATGTACTGATGTGTAATTTTTGAAATGAAGGTTTTCCACTTGTTTTTCTAAGTAAATGCTGAAAATATTTCCTCTCAACTACCCTTAATTCTAAGTTATTAATACTTGCGAGGATCACAGGAAGGATCGAAAATTCCCCAAGCAATATAAGGAACTAGACCTAGGCCTTTAAGCTTAGTCAATACAAATAATTTAACAGAAGAATTACAGAAGTAGATTGTGCAATTTATCTTCAGGAAATATCATCTGCGGGTAAAGCCATTCTTAATATTGGAGAATACTAATTCTCTCCATTCAATACAAAAATTAGCCACTATTAATGTGTCAAGATGTCAATCAAAGTTCTTGGTCACCCTGGTTTTATACCAATTCATGGCTACATACATTAAGTAATTGTGTCCTGTTATATCAGTGGTGCTAGGATTTGCTATAGTTATTATATTGTTCTATGTCATGTGTTAATATAGGCATAAGTATAAAGAGAAAAGCCATCATATCAACGGGGCACCCAAAAATCTACTTGAAAAAGAGGAGGCAAATAATGTATTTAAGCTTTTTATTCATTATATTTGTTCTGAATGGGGGGCATTCAAGTATTACAAAAACACTTGAAACTTTTCTTATTTTTGCTGACAAGAGTGAAGGGGGTGTCAGAACAATGCTTGCATAAGATAGAGAAAAGGCAAGAATGGCTGAGTGGCCCAGCCCCCCCAAATAGACACATGATAATTTAAAGTATTGAGATGTGGACTCAAGGACCTTGGTCATCAAATTAAAAGTTGTTTAGAGTTTCTTATAACTATAATAATTTATTTGATTTCATAATTGCATGTCCTCAATTTCAGATCTATAAATTTTTTATTTCTGATTAATACATCTTTGATTTAAGATAGGTATATATGTTCTTGATTCAGTAGGTACATATTTTATCTAAGATATATATATATATATGGAATTTAAATTAAATTTAAATTTATATATTTTTTTTAATTTTTCTAAATTTCAATAGAACATAAGCAGGCCAGGAGGTGGGGGGATGAAAGGTGTTCAGGTGTTTGTTTATTTTTTGCTTACAAAGGGCTAAAGGGGGTGCAAAATGGCCAAAAAGGATACTTATGTAATACATGAACCCCCTTGAGACTTTTGGGGGCATTTTTAACGTGTGTAGCAGTGTACCTTTTAAAACCTTTTGTTAGTCTAGTTTATGAAGTATCTTTTCATATTAATCTTTTGATGTGGATTCTTAGAGTATTAAAAAGCTGAGAGTAAAATTAAAGTTCACATTTCTTTTCTATGTCAAATCTTTGTGAATTTTAGGTTGTCTTTTTTTATAGACAAAGTGATAAGGGCATTCATTATATTTGTAATTTTACTAAAGCACTCTTAAAATATGTATTTATATATCAAGTCTAATTATCTACAGCTTTTACTTTTGATATATATTATCAATACCTATAGAGTAACATAAATAATAAAGTAAAATGTTATCAAGTTTAGCCGCAAAGAAATGTGTTTGAATTTTCTAAACTGTTCTTTCAACCAAAATCAGGGTATAGCTTGAGCATTTACTTCCCACATCATAACTACACTTTTTGAGTAAGATTTTAGGATATTTAATGAATAGAATATCTTATGTATTCATAAATACATATTCATCAGAAACATGGGCATTGGACTTAAGAGAGAGATCAGGAAAGTGGAGGACATGGGAAATAAGTTTTTAAGGAGCATGCTAGCTTTCACAAAGAGAAACAGGATTAGAAATGAAGTTGTCTGGGCAAGAGTTGAGGTACAGGAGTACATGAGATTAGTAGAGGAAGCAAGGGTAATATGGCATGGTCAATGTTCATTTAACGAGGAATGAAAAGGAAATAATCCTAGGGAATATGATGGAGATAAAGTATGCAGGAAAAATACAGGGAGGGAGATCAATAAAGAGATGGGAGGAGCAGATAGTAGCAAGAGTGCGAGTGAGAGGAGAAGAATGGAAGTAAATAAAGGAAGAAAGTCTGGTGGAATTAAAGAGGAAGAAGGAGGCATTTTTCTAAAACTAATCTGCCCAAAGGCTGGACACAATTTATGATTATGACTTAATTAAATAATCAATGGCCTGCATTCTTGAAACAAACAAATCAACAGTGATACCTCAATTAAAATGTATATCTCAGGTTTTGCTTATATGAAAACCTTTAGTTCCATGAATCAAATATTTTAAATAATATTTGTGGCATTGTAAATCTATATTAATAAAATATTAGTTGTTTTACTTCACTAAAAACTGGATCGGAAGAAATAAAATGAAGAGATTTTATTCTGTGTGTTTGAAGAAAAACGTTGACCAAAGTAACCCCCCAGTTCATTGTACGGCTACCTCAAACAACACTGGGTACTCTTTACTAGTTTTCTATAAAACAAACAATGTACAAACATCTCCTGTTAAGAATGTAATACACAGGCAAAACATTTTGCTAACATTGATGATAAAAAAAAGCTCTTACATTTGTTTCTTATATTTGTTTTAGGGTTTTGCTGAAGAATTAGTAGGTTTTCTTGGCGAAGTATTTAAATTCCCTTATTTTTCTTTGTTCTAATTAAATTTACTCACATTTCTCTGTTTTCCCTTACAATAAAAAATCCCTTGAATTTACCAGGTTTTCCCTGATTGTAACCACTCCGAAGTATCATATGTGACTCAAAATATGCTATAAATCCTGAAATAATGCTTTCCAAATTAGAAAAAAAAGCCTAACAGTATAGAATAAAAACATAAGCACTACACAAATAAAAATAAAAGGATTTCTTATATCACTGCCATTTCAATAAATATCTGACACTATATTATTATTTCTTACAGTTCATCGGCATCTGTGAGTAATTTTCCACAAATTATAACTATAATTTATTACAATGCTGAATCAAAAGGAATGGCAGTTTGCCAGAGAATTAATATTTTACAATAACTGCTGTTCTGTGCAATACAAATTGTGCATGATAAATACAGAGATTAATTTTTTATATACCCAGAGTACACAGTGTTTTGATATAAATAGTTCTGAAAGTGAGGACATTTAGTAGCGCGTCTTACCATATGTTCGGGTTATAAGCTTAAGTACTAATTATGGTAATGGATTAGGAATAGAGAAGGTTTAATTTAGAGGAAGTGAACCCACATTTGCATGGAAGGTGTGGGGGGAAAAACAATTTAGGACCCCCCCCCCCAGTTCACCCAACTGAGATTCGAACCTTGATCTCCCCGTCCTCAGCAGTTTAGCTCAACGTTAAACTAGCGTGTTAGCTAACTATACCATCAAGATGGGTGACGACATTTAGTTCTGAAATAGAAGACATATTCATATATCTTAAATAAAATACATATACACCTACTGAATCAAGGACATATTAACATAAATCAAAGATGTATTGATAAGAAATCAAAAATGTATATCTCTGAAATTGAAGACATGCAATTATGAAAGTGAAAGCCTATTATCAGTTACTAAATTGTAAATGTATGGTTATTTAATCAAAGGTGTATTGTTGTGTAACTGAGGATTCATAGTTATAAAATCATAGAGGTAAAGATTTCAAACCTAAGATGTATAGTTCTGAGAGTAATAATGTCTAGTTACAAAATCAAAGATGTGTGATTATAAAATCATAAATAAAGTGTACATACCTGCTTCAGCCTAAGGCATTGCAGTAGCTAGACTACCAATGAGGGAGAAGATCTAGGTTTGAATTTCGGTAGAGTGTAATGTGGGCGGTTTTACAAAATGCATACTCCACTATCCTTTCACATAGCTGTGAGTATATTTCTTTCTAAAATCAACCTTCCTCAACCCTAACACACTATCGTAATTAATACACATGTGTGTAACCCAAATGAGTAGTGAAATACGGTAAAAAAAAATTATGCTTTAAATCAAGATTATATGGCCTATTGAGCCCCCTTCCTCCCCCCTACTTCGCAATCCTGTGTGCACTACTGATCTTAATAGCTAGAGTAACCCAAAACCTACAATATAGATTCAACATTATAAAGCACACCTATACTCAGATTCAGGAATATAAGTTTTTCAAGATCATTTCAGTGTTGCCTATTGTTACACCGCTTAATGTGCCCTCGCCTCTCTGTTTCTCGCACTCTATGACAAGCTGACAATGTTGGGCTATAAATGGAATCATGAAATCATGAGGGGACAGGGGGTTCCATCCCCATTATAATCTTGAAACACACAAACAAATGACGAATAGTATAATATATATACTGAATAAGTCCCGAGTACTAAGAAATGTCAATAAATACAGATTTAATAAGCCGATAGACCATAAGTTATTTTTAGGAGCCACCCATAAAGTTTTAACCAACCTACTTAGTCATAATGAAAAAAATTAAAGGACTCACTAAGAATGCTGCATACTTGAAAGAAAACATCCCACTGCAAAGTATTTCTTATGAGAATGGTAATATTGAAGCAACGGCTCAAACAATCCTCCATAATCTTAGAATGTTCTGTTATAACACTACTAAACAAATTATTTTACTTGCAATGTAAATATTTTTGGTCAACCTTCTTAATTTAAATTTAAATGTTATGGCATTATAATATGTTTTAGGTTACAACATAACCTTTATTCTTATATTTTTATATCTTACTTGAATACAATTTTTTTTATTTTTCTCAAATATCTTTATTTTTATCAAATGACACATTTTCTAATGATTAATTATCAAACATTTAGTCAAATACCTCGAGGAGCAAAGGATTTTACCAAATAAGGATACATTTTATAATTATTTGTCATTAAATTTCTTTCATTTCAAAGTTTCAATATTCCAAGTAAAATGTAATTGAAAACGAGCTAGTTTCAAATTTTTGTGACTTCCTTTTAAAATTATAGAATTTAAAATGGAAGATTTTTGATTCTACGAGGACAGGTTGCCCCCTTTTATCACTATTATGACATGACACAACACTTATTAAAAATTGCAAGACTTCTAGACATTTCAGCCTTTGGTATGTGGCCCTGTTAGTAAACTAATGTAGGCAATACTGATCAAGTAATCAGATTTATAGAGTAAGCAGAGTTATCAACCATTTAGTTCACTTTAAACTTCATATTGAAGAGAGTTTAAAAACAAGCTTATGTTTAAAACACACCTTAATTTTGTTTTAAATTATCTTGAATAACAATGACCTATATGATTTTTTTTAACTAAGATTTTAAAGTTTGTGCATTCAATAACTGTCCAACCTTAAATCAAATGAAAGCAGATTCAGTAAGAATGACTCTGAGTGCACTATCAGTGTGGAGTGAGGTGTTAATAGACATTAGATTATAGATAATGTTGAGAGGCCTCCCCAAATAAAAATATAAACTAAGTAGCACCACCAAAAATATGGGCATTGCAACACCCCTAGATTGCTTATCTTTGTAAAAATTACCTTTTATGGGGAAGTAAGATTTATGACAGACATGTTTAAAATACTTTGCATACTTTCCCTATTGATTTAAAAATATTCAAGATAAAAACAAATTTTTAGGAAAAAACAATTCTTATACTTAATTCCTAGAAAAGTTTTTAATAATGAATCAGGTTGGTAGGAATGATCATAAGCAATGCTTTTAACTGCATTATATATTTCATGCTGCCAGAGTGGTCGTCACCCTCCCCCCCTTCCTCCTTTTTGTAAAGAGGGGACTAGTCATAAAAAGTATCATTGTTCAAATGAATGAAATATGGTTATCAATAGCAAAGTTTTAAATAGCAGATTTGAATGGGCCTTAATTAGTAATACTTAACTAAATGTTAAGTCGTCAAAAACTAAGACAGACTACTTACTCCTCCCTGAATCTAAAAGAACCCATTACCATAGGCTATCACTTGGAGCAGTGGTTCCTAAAATGGGGGGCGTGTTCCCCTGGGAAGGCATGAAACACTTGGGTAATATTGTTAAAAATCAGCTGAGAAATAAAGTCATTTTCTATTTCAATTCCTTTTCTGAAGTAGGTGGGATATTTTTTTTATGGTAATGGTAGCACTGCCTATACCAGTTGTAATAAATTAAGTGACCAGGAAAAAAGTAGAATGCTCATGCGCATTTTCGTATTTATTTTAAAGCCTGCAAGCTTCAGATTCACCCCTCAATTCTTATTTCTACCTTCCCTGCCAGCTATCACTGCGGCCACATCCAAAACCACCGAATTTTCAACTCTGACACTCATAAAAACCAAACAGTGGTGTCGACTTGAAGTGAAAAGTGATTTCTGGTGTGTTCTGTCAATCCTCAAGCCCAATAGTCAAGAACTGATGAAAACAAAACACTGTCAACCATCACACTATGTTTTAGTAATCTTTTTGTTTCACTATTTTCTGATTATGCTGTGCCAGTGATCTTTGTATAAAATAAAGAAGTGACTATAAACTATTTTTACTTTCTCTCGACACCTTGGAGAAATAAGTATGATCGTAAAAAAAAAAATTAACTCAAGATTTTGTTAAATGTCGACGTTTCATGACCCCCTGAAACCAAAAATGTTGTTTCCCAATGCAGTCTGTCTGTACTTATGGCTAGAGCCAAAACTATTTTATAGATTGGGCCATAACTCAGTATCTGGGGTGTTTATAAGGTCTCCCTAAAGGGTGTTTGGAATTAGATGCTTAACCCTAAATTTAAGGTTAGTTTATGATGGTCAAAAAGAGAACAAATCAATTTTCTCGAAATGCGCTCTAACAATTTTTACTAAATCTAGACACTATTTATCATTATGAACAGAACGGCAATTCTGATTTTCTCATAAAAATTACTTTGATGTTACTTTACACGAGGGACATTTTCCAATTGTCATCATTTCTCCCCATCTATTACAAACCAAATAATTTTTGAGTTATAAGTAAATTCCATACAACCCGAATGGTTAGTAAGACGCGGTGCTAATAATATATGTAAATATATGTATTTTTTAATTCCGATCTTAGAAAATTAATATGATTCTTAGTGTAAAAAATATGTTTCTCTTTTTTCAACATTTCTGTAACTGTGTTCCTAATTCCTAATGTCAGAGAGTAAGTAAATAACAATATACGTTATTTCATGTATAACCTTTGGTGTAGTGTTTTTACAAAAATGTATAGTCCTATTATTTCGTTTCACAAACCTATTATTATTATTATTATTATTATTATTATTATTATTATTATTATTATTATTATTATTATCATCATCATCATCATCATCATTATTATTATTATTATTAGCACCACGTCTTACTACCCGTTCAGGTTATACGCACTTACGCTAATGTGTAATGATAGGGTGATTGTGAGATGAAATGGAGGACCTACAGTTTAACGTGGAATCCGAACCACGGTGGAGGCCTGGCATTCCACACAATTTGTGATTAATTTACTTCTTGTCAGAGGTGAAGGAAGGGTTTGATAATCAGATAAATCTGTGCCAGGACCGAGGAATGAACCCCGGCCGCTATCACAGAAGTCTGACACCTTACCCCTAGACCGCCAGGTCACCCCACAAACCTTATAACTTTTAGCAAATGTCTATTTTAAGATAAAATCAAGAAAAAGTCTGTCAGTGAACTGTATAATTTTTTTAGAGATTTATTTTATAGCCATACCAAAAAATATGGTAGTAGGAGATGGGGGAGGAATGTGATGATCAACCAAGGGAAGATTCAGCTGAAAGAGGTTGTACACCACTGACTTAGAGTGAGTGGCTTAGTCTTAATTTTGTTTTCCCCTGACATATTTGTGGGTACACCCCTATATCTTACTATTCATAAGGTATATAATATTTAAATTATTTAATTTTTAATTTTAAAATTGGTATCAATTTGAAGCTAAGATAACACAATCTATAATTATTTATGTCAGATCTGACGAAAGAGATATTTTTATATTCATTTTCAAACTAAGATGTTTAAATTTTTAAACTTTAACGATAATATTTTGTTTTATAATAAGTGCCTACAAATGAAAACAAAATTATATTTCTCAAATATAAAACTATCTTTATGTGGCAAACAGTTATTATTTTTTATATTTTTTTAATGAATATTTGGTTATATTTGGAGAGTTATGAAGGATTTTGATACATTAGTTCAGCCGGTAGCATGTCTACGTATTGAATTAAGAGTACCAGGTTTGATTCCCAGAGTGGCTGAAAAACATAATATTGGTGAAATATGAGTATCATCTTTCACAGTGATAATTCGGCAGCTGGGGGCTGGATGTTGTGTTTGTTCTAGATTTAAGTCAGTCAATAAGTTGTGTGCTAGTATAATCACAAATCATTTGGTTCAAAAAGTACCCAATAAATACCCCAATAATAATAATAATTCAAGAAAATGTAAAAGCTACAGTCAATAAACCATAATTAATATAAATGTAAGTGAAAAGTATAAGTTTTTGCGAGAGTAATGATAATGTTGGTTCATCATAACCCCATCCAGTGTCGCAGCCAGAAATTTCTTGGGGGTATGAGAGGGGGTAATCAATCAAGGTTTGTGTGCAGAATTAAATTTTTGTGAATAGGGGAGGAGGGTTAGGGGGCACATCTTCATAGCCACTGGAGGCAATGACAATTTATGATTATTAAGTACCTCTAAATGTTATTTAAAATCTTTTTATGGCAGCTAAGACAGTGATTTCAATAATGGAAGTAACCTTAGCTAAGATTCAATGTGTCAACGCTATTTCTCCAGTACTTTTCCCAATTTGTAGCTATTGGGGGTGACCTGGCGGTCTAGGGGTAAGGTGTCAGACTTCTATGCTGGCGGCCGGGGTTCAATCCCCGGTCCCGGCATAAATTTATCTGATTACCAAACCCTTCCTTCACCTCTGACAAGACATCTTGTGAATGTGGGGAATGCCAGGCCTCCACCGTGGTTCGGATTCCACGTTAAGCTGTAGGTCCTCCATTTTCATCTCACAATCACCCTACCACTACACATTAGCGTAAGTGCGTATAACCCGAACGGGTAGTAAGACGCGGTGCTAATAATAATAATAATAATGTAGCTATTGGGGCACTTTTAACGTGTATAATGATAGACTTACCATAACATTTTTCTCACAAACCAGGACACTTTTAGTGTTTCACTCGAAGAGAATCAGTGGTGGTGGAACCCTATTTGTCTAAGGGAGTTTGAAAAATAAAAAATGTTGCCCGCCAATCCAAAGCGGCGTCCAAGCATTCCTTCCAGGAAAAGGTAACAAGAAAAATTAATCCACATAGAAGTTATATAAAGGGATCTTTCCTTTGAAAATTTTGAAAATCTAAATGATTCTAGAAGCTTTTTGGACTATTTTTTGTCTAGAAACTATTTAAAGTAGTTTTTCCCCGGAATTTTTTTGAAAAAACAGATGCTCTAAAAGCTATTTGGAATGAATGTTCTTTGCCTGAAGAGCTTTTGAAAATTACATGTCCCTAAGAGTTATTTTGTATGGTCCCAGTCTGGTAAATTTTTGAAAATTAGATGCATCTAAGATATTTAGAATGGTACTTTGCTGGCAAATTTTTGTAAATTTGAGGTCTTAAGGGGAAAAAGGGGGGGGGGTGGGGCGGTAACTGCCCCATGTCTCCTCCTTCCACCTAGGTGCACCTCTTATCACTTGAATTGATACTTTTGTTATTTCCATTTGTGTTAAAAACGGTTATTTTAAAGATTAGAGTTTTAAATTTTTAACACTCAAGACATCTGGCGTTCTGAGAAACAAATTCGTGTCTTTTATGTTTCGAAAAATTACATATAGCAAAGCAAATTTTACACCATTTTTGATTAGTTTTGAAGTGACTAAGTTTTGTTTCGTAGGAAAATTCATAAGAATGTTCCTAAGAATTGTATTGAAGCTGAAACAAAAGCTTTGCCTAATAAACCATCTAGCTCACCTGATATATTTGTTCAATGGTAGACGTTTTAATGAAACCCAACCGGGAATGTAAAGGGAACTTGACCCGGAATTGATACAAAATGGTTGAGTGAACTGCACGCTTGAATGCAAGACCATGGAGTTTCGTGCAATTTACAAAGTACAATCAAAACTGCAGACAATCTCAGTTAGGAAATATCGAGCCAATATCCAAAAATTAACAAGAATAGTTAACATGTTAGTTATCAAGAGATAAATTTAAATAAATAGATCATAAACAAGGGAATGTTGATGATGATGATAATAATAATAATAATAATAATCATCAATCATCAATCATCAATCATTGTTTATTTAGGATTTAAAAGAAAAATTACATAGATTAGTTTTTGATACAATCCCGAAGTACCTAAAGGTACATCTTCAGGTTTTGTAGTTAAGTAATATTTAACAATGGTAAAAATTATAATAATAATAAAAATTATAATAATAATAAAATAATTAAAAAACAAAAAGATTTACACATATAACATTTACACTCAAAAATATTTACATTGTTGTTTGAAGCATGCCTTGAAGTATCCAGTCTTTAATTTTATTTTTCGCTATATTTATTTCAGGGATTTCTCTAAGTGTTGGTGGTAGCAAATTAAACAATTTGGGAATGGTACATCTCAGTTCCTGTTTACCATAATGATTAGAGTATTTACCGATTGTATACACTTCTTTGTTAGAAATTGAGCGGGTGTTAATGGAATGGGTTTTTATTTGCTTGTATTTATCTGAATGGTAATATCCTATCAAGAGGTTGTACTCATAAAGTTGATTAAGAAGTAGAATTTTATGTTGAATGTATATCTGTTTGTTAGCATTTTTGGTACCAAATATAATTTTCAAGATCTTTTCTTGTAAATGCAATATTTTGACTGTGTAACATTCTGTCGTTCCTCCCCAGATGGATATGCCATAAGATATTATTGATTGAACCAATGATTTATATATTATTACTAAAGTTTTGATATCCAAGTACATTCTGAGATGGTAAAAAACATATGTCAATCCTTTTAGCTTGTTCTCAAGTTTTTGTATGTGCTTGTCCCATTTATGATGTTTGTCAATTATAAGTCCAAGGTAAGTATGACTGTCTGTTGCGTCCAGTTTTCCGATACAGTCACAACATGTCTGTGTCCGGTTGTGTAAACAATTATAGCTGTGATGCGTAATATTGACTCTTGTATGTTGCATTTTAGGAGAACAGATATGTATGACTTTAGTTTTCTTTGCATTTATTACTAGACGATGGTCATGAGTCCATGTTTGTATCTCGTTGTAGTCTTGTTGCAGGTTGTATTGTGCTATTTGGAGGTTTTCGTGAATAGTCAGTACTGCGGTGTCGTCTGCGTATAAGTAGATGTGTCCATTCTTTAATTGTCTTGTGATAGTATTGACGTAAATTAGATACAGAATAGGTCCTAGTATTGAGCCTTGTGGTACTCCCATATTTGTCACTTTGGTTTCACTTTTTTGAGTGCCAATTTGTACATAGAAAAGTCTGTTAGTGAGATAGTCCCTAAACCATCTTAAGTACGGTCCACCAATTCCAATTATTTTTAAAGATCTTAGTAATATGTCAATGTCCAGCGTGTCAAATGCTTTTTTGAAGTCAATAAATAGGGCCAAAATATGCTTATTGTTGTTAAGGGCTTTGTTAATTTTGTTAGAAAAATGTTCTAAAAGGTTTTTAGCGCTTTTGTGTTTTTGAAATCCATATTGCCTTGGGTTTATTATATTGAATTTATTTAAGTAGTCTGTCAATTTGTTAGCCATGTATCTTTCTAATATCTTCTCAAAAGTTGGTAGAATTGCTATGGGTCTGTAATTACCGTATTCTAAATGGCTCCCACCTTTGTAAATGGGTCTAATAAGAGAGCATTTCATTTGGTTGGGAAATGTGCCAGTTTCTATTGAGGTATTTATTATATCTACTAGTGCCGGAATTAAATTTGGTCCTATTTTTCGTATTTCCATCATTGTAATGTTATCATAGCCTGGTGATTTGTTTGGTTTTAATGAAGAGATAATTTTATTAATTTCTGTACAGGTAGTTCTAGGAATGAATAATGAAGTGTTGACTAATGTGTCTTCCATTTGTGTAAGTAGTTTTATATCGCATTTATGCAATATTTCAATTATTCCATTGTCAAAAGAACATGCAAAATTGTTACACACAGTTTTCAAGTTCTCTGTATTTTTAAATGTGTGTGTAAGCTCTTCATCTAGGTTATTTTTGCTACGTTTACCTATCACTTTGTTTACTTCACGCCACGTGTTTTTCATGTTACCTTTTAAGTCCCTGAACAGTTTCCTATGGTGTTCAATTTTGGCTTTGTTTATAGCTCTTTTTACTTTTTTCCTCTCTTTTTTATAATCCTGCTCATAAATTATATTGGTTGGATTTGACTTCCATTGCCGATAGAGCTTATCTCTGATATTAATTTTTCCTAAAAGGTAGGCATTAATCCAAATTGCGTTGTTTGTATTTTGTTCTGAAACTGGCCAATTTGTTGTACTATATACTTCCTTAAAAGTCAAGATTACTTTGTCATATTTGGTGTTCAAGTCTTGTAAGTCCGTAGTCAGGTTTCCCCAATCCACTGCTTTTAGTTTGCTTAAAGCACACTTTCTATTTATTTTAAGTATTTTGTTCGCGGGCGACAGTAAACATTTATTTGGTGAATTTTTATACATTATTTTCATCGCTGTAGGGTAGTGATCTGACATTTTTATACTAATTATTCCAGGTATTACAGCAAAGTGATCTTTTGATATACGTATAAATAGGTGGTCAATAACTGATCTAACTAAATTGTTTTTAGAAACTTCTTCCCGAGTACACTTATTAATTACATTTCTTAGGCCCTTTTCTGACATCATAGTTTCATATCTAGTATGGACTGGATTATATTTGTCTTTTATGTTAATGTTTGTGTCACCTGCTACAATGAGGTTTTCTTTTCTAGAATAGCGGTCTATGTTTTCGTCAAGTTCTTGTATAAAGTCACACTTATTACTAACTGGTGGTTTATATAAAGCTATTATATTGCATTTTTTATTTTGACTTGTTATCAGTGTCCCTTGAATGCTTTCAAAGTGTTTTGTGTTTTGCGGGTTTAAATGGAAGCTGTGCGCGTTCTTTATAAATAAAATTACTCCACCACCTCGGGTCTTCTCCCTACAGTAATTATAAGAGTTATATCCTTCTATGTTATAAAGATTTGCTTGTTCGTTTGTTATCCACGTTTCAGTAAGTATAATAATATCAAAAAAATTAGCTACTGTGTTTAACAAAAAATAAATTTCACTCCAATTCTTTTTTAGAGATCTGACATTCCACGCGATCACATTCAAGCTATTGCTATTCGAGTTTTTAAAGTTGTTTTGAAAATTCTCTAGAGTTTTATATTTTCCTGTGTTTATATTAAAATTTGTATCAGTGATCAGTTCGTTAGTGGTTTTGTCCATCAGTATTTTGTAACTTATATTAATAAATTTGATCTAGATAAAAAAACAAACAAATAATTACACAATTTTTTCAATGTCATTATCTTGTTGAATGACAATTATGTCAGATGTGGCAGTTTTCCTAGCAAGAATTTTTTCATTTTTTTCCCACACATACCGGTAGCCTCTTTCCCTACCTTTTGATTTTGCCTTCCACAACAGGGTCTTGAAGTGCTGCGACAAGTTATTGTTGAAGAACAAAGGACTTTTGTCACCATTATTAAATACATCGTCATTCACTAACCTCCTACCTGACTGTATATTTTTTGAACGTACAGCTGCCATCACTTCCTCTCTCTTTCGCCTGGAGGCAAAACGAACAATGACTGGGGGTGGGAGACCCCTTTCTCTGTTTGCGCGAGGGGTAGGTAGGCGGTGGACAATCTCAATGTCATCGACCTTGAGTTCTACCTCTAGTGCCTGTCCCAGCGTTGCCAAATTTTCTTCTAATTTTTCATTTGGTGTTTGGATCATACCGTGTATTTCCATATTATTTCTTCTGGTGTATTGTTCCAGAGAGTTTATTTTATTTTCAAGAAAAACATTTTTCTCAGAAAGTGATTGATTTATGGTTTTGAGATGGCTCACTTCTGATTTAAGTGATGTAATTTCAGCTAGGCAGCTACTTATTTGATTTAAAACGTCATCATTTTTAGCAGAGACAAAGTTTACTGATTCTTGGAGTTTTGCCGATTTGGTGTTAAGCTGCTTGAGTAGGGAAATTACTTGATCACTAGATGATAAGTCACTTACACTCACCAAATCCACATTGTCTTCTTCGGCGGAAGCACACGCATTCACTGAGCGACACTCTTTACAGCGCCAAGCTCTTTTGAGGTTCTTCGACTTGGCTTTATAGGTGTTAAAACTAATCCCAGAGCAGTCACCGAAATGAAAATCACTTGCACAACCGAAACATTTTACCGAGTGCCCGTCCTTAATTATTTTATTACAACTTTCACAGTTAGAATTCATGATGCGCACAGGGGAAACAAAAGACTGCGGAGCTACCTGCAACACACGTCCGTCCTCTCCGGCGTCACCAGCAATAATAATAATATTAATAATAATAATAATCAATCAATCAATCAATCATTGTTTATTTAGGATTTAGAAGAAAAATTACATAGATGAGTTTTTGATACAATCCTGAAGTACCTAAAGGTACATCTTCAGGTCTTGTAGTTAAATAAATATTTGAAAAATAGTAAAAATTATAATAATAAAATAATTTTAAAAAAATACACATATCATAACATTTCCTCTCAAAAATATTTACATGGTTGTTTGAAGCATGCCATGAAATATCCAGTCTTTAAATTTATTTTTCGCTATATTTATTTCAGGGATTTCTCGGAGAGTTGGTGGTAGCAAATTAAACAATTTGGGGATAATAATAATAATAGTAATAATAATAATCAAATATCACTTTATTTAAACACTTTCTAATTACATGAAAATTATTAATTGTATTCATAGAGCTTTCCTGATATTATTGTATGGCTCTTTATTGTCTATATTATATTTAATGTGAACTTTCTTAATAAAGGACTGTATGATTATATTAGCACATGAATTACAAAATAAGTCTAGGACAGAACTTTGCCATAATCAACCATAAAGATGGAAAATGTGATATATTCATAATAATTAATTTTAAAAGAAACATGCACAAAAATACCAGCTTCTTTTAGGTATTACTAGAGATCCAAACCAGGTTCCTTAAATCCATGTACGACCTGGCCTATCTTCTCCTTTTTCCTGCTCCAGATGAGAACTTTAAGAAAAAGTTTTTTGGTGTAGTAATATATAAATTATTGACTTTATAGGAAAAGTGAATCTGAGTTTGTCAACAGAAGGGATTATATGTGAATAGCATGTCAAAGCAGGTCTATCACTAGCAAGTAAAAGATTTTTTTTAGCATTGCTTCTTATTACCCGTTTGGGCTATACACTTATGTACTGATCACGTTAATGGTTTTAGAAATTAGGAAGGTTATTTTTAGAGGAAGTGTACCCCCATTTGTGTGGAGGGAGAATAAACCATATTGGAGAAACCACCTTCAATACACCTGACTGAAATGTGAACTTTGGTCCCCACTTCCCTACATCAGTAGTCTAGTCTAGTCTAGTTTAGTCTTCTATTGTGCAAGTAGCTCCTTGGATTATGCAGCCACTGAAGTGAAGCGGGTGGTGAGAGATTAAAATGAGATGTATCAGCAAAATAGTTGGAGTTCAAGATATTGACTAAATATCTCTGAAAAACTTAGGTTCAAACCTCGCTTATATCATGGGAAAGCAGGTAAGGTCTGATTGGGTCAAAGGTCACTAAACTAGAATTCCAAGATCTAATAGTCCAAATTAGTTTTAATATCTTGTAAAAACAATAAAATGATATAATAACATTGCTCACCTCCATCTGTACCCTTGGTAAAGAAGGCTTGCACAATGGCTGTCTTCGCTGTGTAGCTGCTAGCATTGGCTAGGTCGGCACAAAGACGTCTAAATTCACGGAACGAGTTGTCTTTGTGGTTTTTGTAATTCAGACTACCTGAAGAGTTACTTTGAATCACAGAAGAATTTTCCATATTGTCGTTTATTTTTTTAGTCTTCTTCTTCTGTGTCGGGGTGGCCGCCAAGGTGTCTTTTTTCTCTTTGTTCTCTTTCTTCTGTGTTGTTGGTCCTGGTAAATAGATCACTATCATTTTCTGGAATTACATGCTTTGCCCCACATAAACAAAACAACCCACTTATCTTTTTCAAATGACATGTTAATTATATTGAATGAAATATGTATTTGTTATGATGCAGATAAAATAACATATCCAATTATAGTAACTTCACATGGTGACCTGGTGGTCTAAGGGTAAGGTGTCAGACTTCTGTCCCGGCACAGATTTATCTGATTGAAAAACCCGTCCTTCACATCTGACAATACGTGTATTAATCTCAACTTGTGAATGTGTGACCTCCACTGTGGTTCGGATCCCACGTTAAACTGTAGGTCCTCCATTTCATCTCACAATCACTCTACCATTACACATTAGAGTAAGTGCGTACAACCCGATCGGGTAGTAAGACGAGGTGCTAATAATAATATAGTAACTTCACAATTCATGAGCATTTTGGTGCTAAGATTATTAACAATTTGTGCTTACAATTATAATATTGTTTCAGCATAAAGATCTCAACATCTACTTAGATAATTAAATATATAGATTTTGAACATTTAACCAAGTTTTTTTTTTACTTGAGAAATAACACATTATAGTTGAAACTATTGTCCAGTGACAGATTGAATGTATGGACAGGGTGCTTTAGTCTTAAAGTCAAGGTTTAGTAACAAATTGTTGCACTGAAGTTGGTTAACAATCATCCCCCCCCTTTCCTCCTTAAATTAGAACAAATAAATTTGTATGCAACAGGTGTGTAGCATCAGGGTAGACTATGAGGTTAGATCTCCCCCAAACCTTCTATTGAAAATATCAAAGATTTATAAATTATTGTAGGTTTAAAAACAGCTCCTGAAGGAATAAAACTTACATATGTACTTCTTGAATTGAGAAAATATTATTTATTTATTTAATCATTTATTTACCTTCACCCATTAAGGTGCGGCAGAAGGGAGCATGAGTAATTTATATTCTATAAAAACTGTAAAAATACTTGCGATCCCTTCTGCCTTAAGGCTCACTCTAATTTGTAGCAGTTTTTTTTCTTTGTTGTTATCACTACTTTCAGATTATCGCCCTTCTATCCCTATTCCAGGGGAACCGCTATTTACCTCAAGAAGAAGCTAGTCTCAATAGAGTTGTCAGATTGTATTTGTGTTTAGATGCAGGGATAACATTATAATAAATTGGTACTACGCATAATACCATGCATATAAACAAAACTTTATATCGTAAACAATACTAAACTAAATATCTTCAACTTCCAAATGTAATTTTATTAAATTTATATACAATGTTCTGTGAAAGTTTTTATCATTTTTTTATGCTTGGCAACGTTGTGAATTTAATTTTGGTCAAGGGGTGGAGCACAAAGAGTGCTTAGAAAAGTTTTGTTGGAGAAAGGCGTGGGTGGGGGAGGCGGGACAGGGGAGCAGAAGGGGTTGTTTTTATTTAGCCAAAGATTTTTACGAAAGATAATCAGGTATGTTTCTGCTCTACTACTTGACTCAAAAACATTTACCCACATAGGTCTTTGGTAAGAACTATTTATGTACAAAGAACACAATTCATTGGAGGTGAATTGAACAATAGCTAATAAATATATCTTCTTTAGTGTGTCATAAATCTGAGGTGTTATTTGAAAAAAAAAAATCAGTGATTATCATAATATTACTACACCTTCAATCTCCCCTTCTCCATAATGTTAGTTATGCCACTGGTAAGTAATGTGGTTGGGGCAGTGGTTCAAATCCTGCACAGTGTGATGAAATAAAAAAATAAGTTTTATTTCATTACTAAGCTACATTATTATTATTATTATCCTTACAGTGTTGCTAAGTTATTTTAAATTAAACTTGTTTGTAAATTCAATCATGTGATGAGTTTGAGTTAAGACTTGCTTCTGTAAAAAAGAGAAAAAGGTTATTTTTCCCAATTTTATTATTATTGTGGTTTTTCAATCATCTCTAATATTCTAATATTTGCACAAAAGCTATCATAGAGAGGCTACAATAGAAATCAAGTTATATGTAATTTGCCTCTATCCAGAGTTTGGAACAATATATCAGCCTAGGCCTAAGTAAATATAGTTGAGGTGCTATTTTTGATGAATATCATCCCTATATGTAATATTTTGATTCAAATTTCTATTGAATTCTAATTGAAATAAAAATGAGGCGGGGGTACATTAAATTTATTGCATTCTCAGGTGCTAACACTTGTGTGATAAACAACTTTTTTTACCTCGTGAATACTAAATTGTTGACCCTTCCGAAAATTAAACCATATTGTTTTCGAGGTGGTTGTATGTATATAGTCTGAAAATATAGTGGTTAACTGTAGAGAATGGTTAAAAAAATTGTCCATTGTAATTAAGATATCATGTAAATAATTAATTTAATATAATCTGCTGAATAGTCTCAATCAAGTATACCATTGTTTGCATGGACCCATTTTAAGTGATAAAGATATCATCAGTCTTCAAACAGAGCCAATTAACAAGATTATAAGAAATTACAGTATGTTTGCCCCTACAAATAGCCTGTGAACCATTTCTAATACAAACTAACATTGTTATCTAAAAGCTAATGAAACAAAGTAATCAATCACTCATATGATGCATCAGAATAACAATTAAATTAAGTTATGGTCTGATAACTAAGCAGGTGTACACTCACACAGTCAAATTTCTGATCGCCCCATTTATATAGCAGCAATGTGCATCACAAGCCATTTTACTTAAGTAATTTTTGGTAATGATTACACAATTTGTGAGGAATTATATGACTTTATTTTGGAGAATAAAGTAAACTTTAATGAATTTCATAATGACTATGTTTCACTTTAGTTACATTGAGCCTTTTGTATAAATACAGCGTATAACCCAAACGGGTAGTAAGACGTGGTGCTAATATTATATATATAAATACATTTTAATTTAAATTAATTAAAAAACTTGCTTCAGTGGCAGCATGGTCTAAAGCATCACTCTCCTGCTAGACTTGACTGCTGATGACGGGAAAATTGGGGTTTGAATCCTGGTCAGATTTACTGATAGTGTTTTTTTTTAAATGGTTTTCCACTCTCCCTTCACGCAAATGCAGATACACTTCCTCTAAAATTAAACCTTCCTCATCCCTAGCTCATTAGCGTAATCAGTACATATTCTTTTAACCATAATTGATAGTAAAACAAGGCACTAAAAAAAATATTAATACCGGTAAGCTAATCAACTTTTAGCTTGTAAATTTTAAACTTAATGCGCCTTGAAAAGTAATTTTAAGTTATAACTATGCAAATTTTATTAGAATTTATATGATTTTATTTTGGAGTTTTATAAAAAGATAAATTATGAAAATATACAAGACATTTAAATTTTAATAAAATGTTTTATGAGAAATTGCCCAGATAGATTGATCTAGTTTTTTATTATTGTTATTAAATTATTAAACACATGTAAATGGTGTCTTTAAGCAATGATGGATATAATGTTGAGTCGATTATGTCGAGTCTATGCTTTCCAACTCACTGCTATGGATGTTGCATTTAAACTTCTCTTATGGTGAAGTCTTGTTATATAATTTTGCCCAGTAACGTACAGTAAATACAACTTATACATTTGTACTTAAAAAAGTTTCTAAAGAATATCCCAAGAAATAATGAATGTGTTATGAAACCGCCGGTAAAATATAGAGTATTGTAAACCAATTAAACTTATATTTTTCTTGATGATAAAGTGAATTCAAACGAGAAACTCAAAGTGGTATTGTTCAAAAGTAATTTTTCAAAACTGAGAACAAGAGGTGACATTAATTTATGTAACATTTAACACAACTTTAACAAACAAACAAAAAATTCAAATAATTGCATGAATCTTCACAATTTTCTCAAATTTATTTCTATTTATATTTAGTAAAATGTGTGTTTATTCCTGCAATAAACAGGCTTGGACATTGGTACCATGGTGCTAACTTTAAAATAATAATTTAATATATGTTAAAATCAGCACCGGTGGGTAGATGAACTATACACCAACCTCTTTTATTTTGGCTTGCCAGTGATAAGGAGGTCGAGATTTGAATTCCAGCCAATGACACAGTTTTTTTTTTCCTATATGGTATTCCAATCTCTCCCCAAGCAAATGAAAGTACACATTCTCTAAGTTTTAGCTTCCTTATTCCTACCACATTAGAATAGTGAAATGTAAATCACCTAGATAGGTAGTAAGAGAGAGAGCAAAAATAATAGAATATGTCTGGATGGATTTAATTTATGAGGGCAAGATAATAAAGTTGTAGTGAGATATCTAAGAAATGTATGTGGAAAGACCCGTATGGACAGAGTCAGTAATGAATGGCTGCTGAAGGAGTGCAGTTTGAAAGGAAATCTAACAGGTCAATGTGAAAGAAGTGTCTTAAGTTGGTTTGGGCACGTTGAGAGGATGAGTATGGATTGAGTGATGATGCAAATATATGAAGGTCGAGTGTGTGGATCAAAAGGGGTAAACCAATGAAATATGGGGTTACATGTTGTATACGAATGTGTGAAAAAGAGGAAGATTAAAAGTTTTAATAGTATGTGTGACTTGGTTTATGGATGTTGTTGAACCAAAGGCAGTATGCAAGGATAGGGAGGTGCAGATAAGATTAGTGAGGATAGATTAATTATGAAGTTGTGGTTTTTTGAGCTATAATCACAGTTTTTTGCCTACCCCATAAAGGAAAAGCATGAATATGTACGTACGTTTGACATGCTTGACTTTGGCTAAGTACAACAATTTTTAAATCATAAAGGGCACACAATGGATGTATTTTTCCAGAACGTTGTTTCCAATCCTTTTTCTAGACAAAGGCTGATGTAATATCTGAAAGTTGTTTTTCACTATTTTGTTCCTTTACTATAAAATATAAAAGTACAAGAAGAAAAAATTAAATTTGGATTAAACATGAGCTCTGTTTAATCTCATTGTTACATTGAAGCTCTTATGTGAACAAAAGTGTTAGGGCTTTGATAGTAACGGTAGCCTACCTATCTGGGCCTACAAGGGAGCCAAGTTCAAATTCCTGTTGCAGGCTTTAAGTCTCAATTAAAATTTGAAAAATGTAGATGTTATGTTGTGCCCCATTAGCATGAGCAGGTCTCGGGTACTATTAGTTCAATAATTGTAGGTGTATGGAGAAACAACTATTTATACAAGTGTTGCATGTTCCACCCTTCATAATTTTGATACAAATGTAAAGAGGCCTCATACTGTAAGCAAGAACGTTGAATATTGTCAAGATCTATGATGGCAAGAAAATTTGTTGGTTTTAATTTCCTTGGAGTCAAATTTTCTTAATAGAATGCAACAAAAGTAGGAGGAATTCAAAATGACCTCTCAGTACATTATTTGATACTAATAACTCTTAAGGTGGGCAGAGGAGTGGTACTGGAAGGGGGGGTGAACCTAACTCTTCAACCCCCAAACAATGTTGATAAAGAGGTTGAAAGTTGGGAATTTTTTGAAGAGTCCAAATCTTAAGTTGGGACATCCTAGAACTACTCTGTATCACAGTACTTTTGGCTATGAGAGTTCTTTAACACAGACTTGTATAGACAATTTTAAATTTCTCAATGGTCGATCCCTACTCTTAAAACATAGGTACTCAACTTCATAACTCATCAAACATTGAAAGGTGATACCATACCTTCTGTTGTAGATTGTATTTATTTATTTAGCACCACGTCCTACTACCCGTTAGGGTTATAGGCTTAAGTACTAATTATTATGATAATGGGTTAGGAATTGGGAAGGTTGAATATAGAAGAAGTGAACCCGCATTTTCATGGAGGTATAATTGAAAACCATTTGGCAAAAAATCCCCTCAGTTCACCCAAATGAGATTCAAACTTCAATATCACTGTCTTCAGCAGTCTAGCTCAACATAAAACTAGATCATTAGCTAACTACACCACAGAAGTGAGTATAGAAAGCTTAGTCAATCAAGGTGGCTAGTAGTGCTATTTTCACTTCCTACTAGTTTTAAGGCTACTACTAGCCTACTAGATACTTGTAGCCTTAAGAAGGTTAGGTAATGTTTTATGTTGATCACATGATAAGGCCTGGAGCTTATACGAGCAGAAACTTGTAAGTTTTCCTTTACATAATGATGGTGAATGTCCAATCAAATAACATTTATATCTTGAAAAATCCTTCATTTACAAATTACTTAAAAAGTACAATTGCCTATAGCCTCGATTCAAGGTACAATCATCACCTCAAACTTTAAATATTTTCCTATGAGTGGGGGGACTCCCCCCCTCCCGATATTAACTGGAAAATATTTCATACTCCTAAGCCCACAGTGTTTGTTCTCAATGTTGCCCTTGTCACCTAGTCACCTAGTCACTTAGTCACCTGAGATTTTTTTTAAATTTCAGAATGCCTAAAGATGGGAAATTTACTGTCCCAGCCCCTGTCCCCAAAATATATTTCTTGCAGCGCCCCTAAATATAGGATAAAAGCGAATGAATGTTAAGGTCAGTATTTTTGTAGTCTTTAGAGTAAAAAAAGTGTTAGGCTAAAATAAATAAAATATTTCTTCTATGGATAAGTTTAGTTTAATTTTCTACACATAGTAATATCAAAAGGTTTTGAATAGTTGCCATGAACCTTACGGACTTTGACCAGGACTTTTTCTCTTCATTTAAAAAGTTTCTAATCAAATGACACTTGATTCATGAAAAATATTAAAAATCTGATAAAATTAATACGTGTAGCAATTTAAATTAAATGTATTTACTGGAACAACTTTTATTTATTTTAGACAAAAAATAGTTTTTTTTTGTTATAAAAACTGCAAAAATATTTACCCTTTACCCCTTCTTTTAATTTATAATAGGGGTATAAAAATTAAGCTGTAGATTTTTATTTTAATATTTTAGCCCACAAAGGAACCTCTTAGACTCACCTTTAGAGCAACCAGGAAGGAACTGAAGAATCTCATCCTGGTCCTCTTCCTCCAAATCGCTCCAGCCTTCAATGTCATCAGGGGACTCTATCTTAGGAGTGGTCTTTCTCTGCCGACTGAACACGTCAAATAAGCAAGGGACATGATGCCACATCTTCATAAGTCCAGGACCGAAAGGATTGAAACCGGCCTTGGCCAGTCTCAGCTTCCCTGCCTCCAGTTTCTGCTTGCATTTCTTACAGTTGGCACGACCAAACTTTGCGCGCTCCGCAAAGAACTTTTTCTCCTCCACCTGAGGCTCTTCATTTTCACCCGCTGCATCGTCTGACATGGTTCTGGAAGATAAAAACAGTAAACGGTCACTAGAACAAAGGATAATATTTTTTAAGATTGTTATTGGAAATATATTTATGTCCAATCAAACTTGGTGCTGTTCAAAAAGAGATTTTCCAAACTCCTTCTCAAACTCACGGTCATCTTCGTCTGGAGCATCATCTGATATTTTGGAATTCTCCATACTACTCCTCCAACTCGCTTTCATTTTTGTCTAGGGTGTATTCTGATATTTTAAGATTATCCTAGCCCCCCCC
>CABFVX010001913.1:24669-48959 GCA_902151425.1 Timema shepardi | reverse complement strand
CCCCGGGCCCCCTCCAACTCACATTTGTTTTAATCTAGGGTGTAGTCTGATATTTTGAGATTCTCCTAGCCACCCCTCCAACTCACTTTTGTCTTTGTCTGGGTTGTAGCCTGATATCAATTACTCTAATGAGATAGGGATGATAAAGAAAACATTTTAGAGGTAATCTACTCGCATTTGTGTGGAAGAAGATTGGAAACCATTTAGGAAAAAAACACTCAGTAGATCCAAGCGGGATTCTAACCTAGATCTCCCCGTCATCATCAAGCCAGTCTAACAAAATAATGACGCCTTAGACCGTTCGGCTACTGAGGCATGTTACATTTTAAGTTAAATAATAATTGGATGTGCATCTCTAGAATTACAAGTTTTAAAACAATGATTCCCAGTCAATTTTCACAAATTTTTTTTAATGAAAGCCTCTCCACCGAAGATGTACTCAAAAGTTTCAAATTTCAAATATATTTAAAGGGGAAAGCATAATATTAGACAACGACAATATCTCTCAACAGCAATTTCTCGAGCTCTACCGAACTGGTTTGTATCTAATTTTTTAAATGAAAGCTTTTTAATCGAAGATAATATCAAGGATCATAATTTAGATGCTATAAATTTCTAGGGGGACCTGGCGGTCTGGGGGTAAGGTGTCAGACTTCTGTGTTGGGGCTCCGGGGTTCAATCCCCCGGTCCTGGCACAGATTTATCTGATTACCAAACCCTTCCTTCACCTCTGACTAAGACGTGTATTAATCACAACTTGTGAATGTGGGGAATGCCAGGCCTCCACCGTGGTTCGGATCCAACGTTAAACTGTAGGTCCTCTATTTCATCTCACAATCACCCTACCGTTACACATAAGCGTAAGTGCGTATAAGCTGAACGGGTAGTAAGACGTGGTGCTAATAATAATAATAATTTCTAGTTTATATTTCTAAAATATAAAGGCTACAGTTAGTTTATTTATTAAAAAAATGTGCACATCTAAAAGAGAAACCATTTACTGGCAGGCTAACTCCACTACTCTACAGGCAACTATTCATGCGTCTTCTTAAAATTCACGCTCCTCCTTACGTGCTGAGATTCTATGGTTTGATCATGTTGCATATTGTCCGAATTAGTATGAAGACTTGCGCTTAAAGATATTTTCAATGTGAATCTCTAGCCCACAGAGTTATTGCAGCCCAAGGAATGTATTTTATCTATCACACACACACACACACACACACATTAAAGTAATGCTTCAAATAAATATGTGTGGTGGTAAATAGCCAAAGTCTCTTCTTCCTATCTAACCATGGTTAGTAAATAGCCTGCCATCGAATGCAACACAACGCAACCCAAACCAACAGCCACCGCGACTTGAAGGGCACGTGACACTCTTAGAATGTGGAGACGGGGGTTAGAGGGGGCGGCGGTCAACTGAGCCAGGAGGGATTTTCAAAAAATAAGGGTGAGGGAAGATGGGTCGGGTTACTCTGTAATATACTAATTAATTTCAAACTTACGGAAAGTAGCTTTGTATGATAGAGTCTCCCTACTCCCCCCCCCCCTCCGCCACTCCAAAAAAAAATTTTATNCCCCCCCCCCCTCCGACACTCCAAAAAAAAATTGTATGCACAAAGTATATGGCTTTATTAATAGTTATAACAACATCAAAATTAAGGTAAAAGTTCAAATTAAGGGAATGTGTTTCCATAAAACCGCTTCTGAGAACTTTTAGAGGTGTTTAATATTTAGAAATGTCCTTGCCTTCTGCAATTAGGGGGTTATGTTGCTAAAAAAACACATCCTGTACATCAATCTCACCACTCATTCTGGCTGCGAGAATCGGGGTCCCGGGTTCAATTCCGGCTGGAACCTTGGATATTTTTCCCTAAAGGAGAATTACCCCCAACGGTCAGCAGGATTTGGTAAGTTTGGGTTAGCTAGGTTTAAGTGTGTCCTCTGGTTCCGCACCCTCATACTCACTATCACCATCACCTCATCTCATCGAGACATGGAAAGAACCTCCATGGAAAGGATGTACTATTAGTACATTAGGGCGTCCCCTGGGCAACGATACATCAGTACTGGCGATTCTTTCCTCTACTGAACTATGATTGTTGTATCCCAAACGCGCAATATTATCACCACTCAGATTTATCCTAAGATATACATTTCACCATCATCAGAGTTTAGAATACTAACGGAAGATAAGTATGTGCGGGTGCATTACTACTAAAACCAAAACTGCCTATGAAGGCAAAATTTAAAATTAAATGTGTTTTTGTTTTGAAAACCGTAGGTCTATGAGAATAGTAATGAGAACGTAAGAAGCTAAGGTAAATACCTTAAAACCCTTGGGATGTCTTGATTTTCAAAATAAGAGTTAGTTTAAGACGGGGCTTGCGATTAGCATTCGCGCCGAAAGTCGCTAATTAATCGTCTTAAAACCACGGCCATTGATTTTATTCGAAGCAGTTGATGTCTTGAGAGCAAACCTCTCCAATAAATACGCGTTTCATCTGCGTTATCAATCCGGTCAGTTGTTAAACCATCGTTTGAAATTAAGGTTTCGAATACCATTTAACCTTTAACAACATCATCTCCCGAGTATGCAATTGGTTTCTATCCCTGGATGGTTAATTGATTCACGCCATGTTACTAAAACATGTGGAGCCAACCGACGGTATGGAAATTAATTTCTGGCCGATCATTTGTATTAATTTAAAGCGATTTTCTTTAACTAACCCAAGGGCACAAACAGGGTATACACTAGATCATGAGCCTAAAAGTGCGTACAGTCATGTAACAGAACATCGTAACGTAACACCGCCGCATCCAGTTTGGACGGCACAGCGTAACAACGCTTAGTAACATCGTATCGCGATATAGTAACACTAGTGCGTCCCAACTGCTGTCGGTCTTTTGGCACCACATCACAGAAATGTTGCGCGCTCATGTTACAACAACTATTTCCTGTTTGGACGGGACAGTGAATGTTGAATTAGAGGAAGTGAACCCGCATTTGCGTGGACGGAGAGTGGAAAAACATGTAGGAAAAAAACTGTTCACCCGACCGAGATCCGAACCTCGATCTCCCCGTCCTCAGCAGTCGAGCTCAACACGACAAGCGCGTTAGCCAACTACGCCACCGAGGCGGGTTACTTGGGAATAAATTGCCGCTAATACAACAGCTGATGAATCCAAGAGAAAAATTAATGATTTACTGTCAACCCTTGGGCGGAAAAAGGGAAAAATAAATACTGCAACGGCATTATGTTCGCGTAAGTTCGCGCAAGTGATACGTTAAGATGTTTTTTTGCATGCCCATACTACATCAAGTATCTTCAGCGCGCAACAGTAAATTGTTACGCATCGGTGTTACGTTACGATGTTCTGTTGAATGTCTATACCGACCTTAACGCGCTACTCTTGTAGTAGACTAGACTGCCGATGACAGGGAGATCGAGGTTCGAGTACCAGTTGAGTGTACTGAGGGTGATTTTTCCAAAATGGTTTTACACTCTCCACCCACGCAAATGCAGGTACGCTTCCTTCAAATATAACTTTCCTAATCGCTAAAACTATAAACGTAATTAGTAGATAAGCGTATATACCGAACGAGTAGTAAGACGCGGTGCTAAAAAAACAGTGACCTATCCAGTCATCAGCAAACAAGACAATACGATACCAACGTTTTTGTCAGCGTGCTCACCAGTGCAGGTTTAGAGATACACGTTTTACTATTCAAGTTTATTAATGGCCATTTTCTGTTCCAAAAATGATTGACCCATTTATAGAGAAATAAGGTAAAATTAATCCTGAATCTACCTACAACATGTCTGTACTTAACATCAAGTATGATATAGCGGTGTGTGTATCACGCGTGACGTAAGAGAATATCGATAATATTAAAGAGTTTAATTTCACATGAGGAAGTGTGTGAGTCAAGTCCCTTCAAACACAGATGTAAGCCATATTATAGCAAACGTTTCGTAACAAACGTCTGGTGTGGTCTTCATGACGTCAGCCCACCACCTTCGAGCCGGGAACAATATACTCCAATTGTACACTATCGGCGCTTTCAGGTTAATTACAAACTAAATTCAAAGTAGACAATATTAGCGCAATTACCAAGATATGAACTTTTTCAAATATAAGTTCCCCTCAAATCAAATGAATGTCACTCTCACAATAGACTAGACTGCCGATGACAGGGAGATCGGGGTTCAAATATCGGTCGGGTGAACTGAATGTGGTCTTTCATAAACGGTTTTCTACTCTCCCTCCGCGCAAATGTGGGTACACTTTCTCTAAATGTAATCTTTCTCACCCCTTACTCATTGGCGTAGTTAGTACATATGTGTACAACCTAAACTTCTAGTAAGACGCAGTGCTAAAATATATGTATCTAGTCTCTCTATATACATTCCTATATATGTATATATATCATAATATATATATATATATATATAGGGATGTATATAGAGACTAGATAGTTCAAGTTCTTGTAAACTATAACACCCATAGACTCTGCAGCTTGAGGGAGTGTCATCCATACTGGTCAACACTCCTCAACTTTTTCCCACCCATATAGAGTAAGACATGAAATATTGTCCGCTTGGTGTGTAATTGCCCGCCTTTCTTTGTAAAAAAAATACTCTTCCTACATTCAATCACATTCACAATGTGGCTTGTCCTGTCCTATATTAGCACGACAATTTTCTCAATCGATAGCATTGCCGAATCAACTTCACCTCTTTCCATGACCAATAACGCAGTTGTGAACTTTGGAAAGGCTTCCCAGGTTTCCCAAGCAGTTGTCTGTCCCTCGCAGCTGAACTGTGACACTGTGTCATAACCAGTAAAGGCATGAAACATTGGTAATGCCGCTGATCTCTCTGGACTCAAGGCTGATGAGATGTCGTGAGGTGCTACAATATGCTGATGTTTCCCAATGCCAATGGACACCCACAACTCTTCTACATTATGAAGCTGACTCATGAAGCATGCAGCAAGAACAAGTACATCAGTGTTCAGAGTTTTGATCATAATTTTAGAAAAACCTCAAGATGTCGCATCTGTAGCATGGACTCAGTTGTCTGGAATCAGATTCCTCATGTTCATGGTGCCTCTGAGAAAACTTTGCCAACTAGAAGGTATTTTGTAAAACTCGTCACATGTATTCTTGAGCCACTGCCTCTTTTAATACATGTAGTATTCTTGAGACTATCTACAAAATACCTATACCAAATTATTTCAGGCCTTTTGGTTGGTTGAGCATAAATGTACATCATCCACAAAATCTTGGAATACCAGTGCACCTTTAGGCTGAACCATGTGAACAATTGCAGCTCCATCCAAGATTAATGCATTGAATGGAGTCAAAACTGATAAAGTTGTCTGTTCAAATGCCAAAAAGAGGTACAGTGTTAAATCTTATTTGGAGGAGCATAAACAAATGTCACCAATTTTCTTCGTGCATAATTAATTTGATATAATTTATTTGCTTTGATGTGGTGATGTTACCTATCTACTGTGGTGTATTGTGTACCTAAACTAGGCTAGCATTAGTTAAATACTCAAAATTATTAATTAAAACACACTGGGTTGAAGGTAGGAAAGGGGGTCGGGGGGGTTGTTAGAGAAGCAGGCAAGTAAATCGTAGTGCCCCTTCCTACCATCGATTTCATCCCTCCCCCTTCCCCACACAACTGTGGTTACAACAGTGCAAACGTGTAGGTGTAAAATCCTACATTATGGTAAATATTAGCAACTTCACATAAAAAGCATTATAACTTAAGGGTTCATGTATAGAGGGTAGGTTTAGTAGATACTTGTTAAGTACTACGCCGTAACTACACACTACTGGTGTTTAAAGAAAATTACACTTCATTGTGCCACAACAATAAACAAAATAAATTGCTTCATATCTCGGTAACGGTTACTCCTAAGCAATATATGCGACATACCATCTTCGTAGGAAATTAAATTGTTTCTTACTTTTGTAGTTATACTTTTGTCGTATGAGCAGACATGTTGATGTAAAATGTGAAAAACTGATTGTTACCGCTTATCAAGGGGTATTGGCCCCTCTAGAGGGGGCATTGAAGGGCATCGTCCCTAAAATCATTTAAGGGGGTCAAATCATTAACTGTATCAAGTGGCTTGTTTTTATCATTAAGTGCAAGGTCCGTGCATTTAACCCCATACTAAAAGGGAAGCACAAGAAACAATAATTGATTCATGTACTGACATTACAGCTCACACCATAATTTCAGCCGATTAAAGCGACGGGTTACGCGAAGAGTTTGAAGGGTTGAAAATGGTATGAAATGTAAATGATAGGAATTTAATAAGTTTCTAGATATATGTGCTGCTCACACTACTCTACAGGAGACTGGAAGCCTCCGAATGACTATTGTGGTCACATTTCGCTTAGCTGAGAAGGGCTTTGGGACGTATGAAGGACTCCCCTGGGTCGATCATATAGTCTCCAAATCACTGGTTCGCTTTTAAATGGTGACAATTTTTTTTGTGTGTTTCCCTCTAATATAACGATTTAAAATAAAGTTTTATAAAAATAACCATTATGTTGCTGTTTCATTTTTTTTAAATGCTTAATTATTTAAAATTATGATAACGCACAAAGTCGTTTATTAAATGATTTCCTAATGTTTTTAAATACTCGCCTCAGTGGCGTAGTTGGCTAACGCGCTAGTCGTGTTGAGCTCGACTACTTAGGATGGGGAGATCGAGGTTCGAATCTCGGTCGGGTGAACTGGGGGTGGTTTTTCCTAAATGGTTTTCCACTCTCCCTCCACGAAAATGCGAGTTCACTTCCTCTAATTCAACCTTCCCAATTCCTAATCCATTAGAGTAATTAGTACTTAAAGCGTATAACCCGAACGGGTAGTAAGACGCGGTGCTAAATATTATTATTATTTTTAATGCTTGGGTGAACGAGCAGGACAACGTTTGCCCTTTGAAATTAAAAAAAAAAATTAGAAAGTAGGGTACGCATGCAGGCGTGAGTTCTGCGTCTAGATGGATACCAGTTTCACGAGGTCAGAGGTGCGTGCTTCGGCCCGGTCGGACAGATCAATGTGCGTTGGAAAAATCCACTGTTGACTAAATGCAAGGGAAATAGTGCGTGGCATAGATTTTTTTTATGTGATAGGTTCAAAAGTTAATTTAGAAACGTTCCGATTCACCAGTATATTTGAAAAATGTCCACGACAGAGAATCAAACCGCGGGCCTTCGGCTTAGTATGTATCCGCTCTAACGGCTGAGGTACCTACCCAGGTTCATATTCATATTCAAAACAAACCTCTCACAATTTTGTAATTTTACATATTAACCTAACTTCAGAGGACGGGAGAACACGAAAATCCTCGGGAAGTTGATTTTATTTTAGTGATATACAAGCACTCAACTGGAGTGAGCCTATTAGCGCTTGAAACCGTACTTAGAGTGAACAAAGAATCACTCGTAGAGCCACTTTTTTCCGTTATTCATGTATACAAAACCTTTTAAGTGCTTGGATGTCTTAGATTAAATGCCTCAAAGATCTTCTCCACGGCCAAAGCCACGCTAAAATGAACTTATTCGTGATGTAAGCTCGCACGTTATCATGTAAGAGATAAACGTCAATTTGCGACACGTTGCCAAATTCTCAAACGTATATTATAACGAAGAAGTAAAAATTGTATTATACGAAGAACCTTTACTTGGCAACGCTGTAGTGCCCCTGCTCAAGTTGATAGGTTTTCCCCTTGCTACAATTACAACCACGAGGAATGCTCACTGGTAGATTATGCATTTGTAAATGTTAAAATATATGTTTTAATTAAATAATAACACCCTTGTATGTAAGGAGCACAGGTGCAGTAGAGAGGTGTATAGGGGGGACGCGTCCCCCTAGGTATTTTGAGCAAATGGGACACTCTTAGTACAAAAAATTAAACAGTAGACAGTTTTATCCAAAAAATTAAATATCCACATTTGCTGTATTGCATTAGTGATTAAGAAAACATTTATATAGGACCTATAGAATGAATTACATTGTCAGATTACTCTGTTTGTGTTACAACTTTATTTTTAATTTAAAGTGAAATGGGATCATTCCTTCACCTCTAATAACCAAGAGCTAGCTTCATTTGATATATTAGGAGATTTTTTTGTATGATTATTCCCAGAAATGTGTTGAGGGGTAGATTAAAGGTTATTTTGGAGTACATTTAGGTATTATCCTGAGGCACTGTTAAAAGTATCTTGATTTTTGACAAGTAAAATTAAAAAACACAGATGTTGTAATAAAAATTAATGGAGTGAATAAGTAAAGATATAGTGAACAAATAAAGGAAAGTCACTATTAGATCTTAAAGAAAGCATTTGTCATCGATAGTTAAAAACCCGCCTTGGTGGCGTAGTTGGCTAACGCGCCAGTCGTGTTGAGCTCAACTGCTGAGGACGGGGAGATCGAGGTTCGAATCTCGGTCAGGTAAACTGGGGGTGGTTTTTCCTAAATGGTTTTCCACTTTCCCTCCACGCAAATGCGGGCTCACTTCCCATAATTCAACCTTCCCGATTCCTAATCCATTAGCGTAATTAGTACTTAAAGTGTATAACCCGAACGGGTAGTAAGACAAGGTGCTAAATAATAATAATAATAGTTAAAGAGAGGATATAATCAAAACTTGGTTCAATAAATAGTTGTTAAGTTTAAAAACCTGTAGCACTTGAAAAAATATTAGCTACTTAAAAGTTTTTTGAAGAATTTGAAAATTAAATAAGATAATATTATCATTTTAAGATGTCCACCATGCATGTCTTTATAAAAAAATTATAATACATGAGAGATATTGTTCTACATATTTATATCATCAATTCTGAGTGAGAAGTGTAGCGGTGCAATTGGTCCGAGTTATATAAAACACAACTCAACCCAAGATTTCTGATATTTTCCCACTTTCATAGGAATCGCTGACAAGAAACGTTACTAGATATACTTTCATGCCAAATCAAGTAATCATCAAATATCACTTTTGATAGAAAGTAGCAATATCTAGAAAATAACACTAATAAGATTAGTAATGTTATTATTGTTGACAGAAAAAAATATGCGTTTATAAAAAATCCTCTGGAAACTGAAATGTAGACTTCCGACTTGAGACGAACCCGTGTGGTGTATCTTGCAGATATTAACCTCGTGGCGATGGTTGCTTGTCACGCGACGTGTCACGTGCACTCGTCGACCGATTATGTGAGCGACCAATCCGACTGCGGCCGAGATCTCCAGAGAACGAAGACCCAAATTTGTCACCGTAAGTGCATACATTTTCTTTTATTAAATGTGTAATTAGCGTGCACTTTATAAACTTATTGATCAACGCATGACTTACTCAAGATACTTGAAACAAGGACTGTTTATACTAAATACGAATTTCACGAATTTTTACTACGCGGATTCGTAGATACGCGGTTACGATACCTTGAATTACGATTGGCAACGCCATCTATCAAGCGCCACTTTAGACATAATATCTGATGCCTAGTATGTTGACACACACAGCCGATTGTGTAGTCGCTATATATATATCGTCACCCGAGAATGCAAGTGTTCTATCTCCATAATTGTTAAATTTGAGGTATTTGGTGTTTACGTTTATTTAGAATGCATATGATTCACCTGTGGTTAAATTGAGACTAATATATAATTACTTAATAAGATACAAACTCGAGTTGTCATCGGGTAACATTGGTTAAATACACAAGGTCAAACTTCAATTCTCTTTTACACAGAAGTGAAAAATTGTACATAGAACACTTGCATTCTCGGATGACGATATATACACCCGATAAGACATTGAATAAAGTTTAATTTAACTAAGATAATTTTAATCATTAGATTAAGGGCCAGTTTCGTAGCTATACTTATTATGCTTCAAGTGTGGTGCTACGCTAAATACAGGACGACTCCAACCAATACAAGAATGGAATGGGCCAGTTTCATTTACGAAACTAGATTATTCTAATCGGGTTTAGGTAGGTGTCGTATTTGATTTAGTGTAGCATCGCACTTGAAGTGCGCTAAGTCTGACTATAAAACTTGTCCTAAAAGAGCGACTACCCCTCCAACTTTAAGCCTAAAGGGTGCATTGTGAAGTTCCTCCTTTAATGTGGTGTCTAGTTCTCATTCCGGGACCAATTATAATCTACAATATTTCATCAAAACAAATATTCCTCTTGCTGTTTCCTTATATTAGTTAAAAAGTAGCTAAAATTAAAAGTCAAACCCTGACACTAAAACATGGGCAAACTAAGAAACTAGACGTGTTCTCGCACAAATAGATGTTAATCGCGAAATGTAAGCAAGATAACGTAAGAGCCAATTTCAAAGCCGATTAACTTAAATAGTATATCAAAGATTACGCCCTAGCCAGAAAACGCGTTAAGTGGGGTTTCTTGCATTTTTCACTTGTCAAAAGAGAAACTGAGACTAATGAAATAATTTTAAGATAATTATTTTGTAATGTTATTTTTTTTAATGTGATAAAATGGGTTCAGTGGTTTCTGTTAAATTGTTTCCTTAAGTAGAATACAGAAAACCACAGCACTAAGCGACGCCTGGTTCAAGTTGTATTACTTTATAAGTTAGGTATTATCCGTAGAGTAAGACGGGCTCTTAAACTTGTAATATGAATTGAGGTTAAGCACCTTAGCTCAGTCGGTTATTTGTCTGTCTACTGAGCTAATGGTCCCGGCTTCGATTGCCGGCATGACAGAAAAGTTTATCTTTGATGAAATGAGGGTTTCCCCTTTCAAAGTGATGAACTAACGGCCAGAGGTTGGATGTTGTGTCTGGTCCAGATTTAAGTTAATTTATAAGTTGTGTGCTAAAATAATCATCGGTTTAGAAAGTGCAAGAAAATACCTCCAAAAATATATATTTATATGAATTGAGGACGGAGTGCACAGAGAATATATATTAGGCCCAATTATAAGCATCATTCATTTGTATTGTCAGTATTAGCTCTAGACTATTAAAGGAATATTCTTGGGAACAAGAATGTGAAAGGTAGTTTTAAAAGAATTGGACCCATATTTCTGTGGAGGAAGGACTATCGCGTTAAAACACATGGGAAAAACCACCACCCCAATGTACCCGGCTAAGATTCAAACCTAGACATCTCCATCACATGAAATCCAGTTTACTTCAATCATGATGCCTTAAACACAAGATCACCGGTACAGGTATCATCCATTCTAAGGGCCGTATATTTAGTCGAGATTCCGACGTCAGCCACTCCCGCATTCGACCTGCACTTACACTGGAGTATCGGTTGCCTCTAGAGACCACTGCAGATACGGCCCGGAGATAGGTCGCTCTCCCTCGGAGCGGCGAGTGGCCGAAGGGAGTGATTATTCGCAACCCCTAAATGAATTGTTTTGTCATTAAAAATCGGGATGGCGGCCATGTGGAGGTAACGTTGTTAGCACGACCCGCGACTTATTAAAGGAGGCATGAGATCAACGATGCTTTCATAGTCGTCGACTGGGAAGTACAATACAGCTATTGCACAAAATATAGACACAAAATAAAAATATATCATTGCTTTAAATGCACAATAAAGTCCTTCAGTAAAACCAGTCTGAGTGAAACGGTTTGTTTATGTGAAAGCTAAATCCAATGACTTGAATTAAAGTAGTTACAGTTATATTAGCTCAATTGGTACCTTGAGTTTCTACAAGTCTAGAGATCACTTGTTTATTTATTATTGCATCCAATTTTTTTTAATGATTGAAAAAACGTGGCTTTTCAACTCAAGAGTTTGAATAAAACAAGGGTGATTTTTATTTTTGAGCCCGTATAAAAACACCCTTGGTGGTTGAGCCTATGTAGATTATTCCGATAGTCTTAAAGCAAAAGAAATAATTCATTTAAACTAACAATCTAAACTAAACGCTGTGCATTAACTCAAAAATGATGTAAGTAGGTGGTTATTTAAACAAAATACTAAGCAAGCTGGTTATTATCATGATAGCAAACCCTTTATAGCCCACCGAACTTACGTTTTAAGAAATTGTTGAGAAACAAAAAATAAAACTATTGTGATAATATAATATAACTATCAAGTATTTCTTATTCAGATAAAATTAAAAGTGTCCAAAGATTTTTTAGGATATTTGTCTGAAGACAAACACGATTTAGTAACTATATATTCCGCAATTGTTGACACAATCGACTTGGCCGCAAACAATTTTTTTTTTTAATTAATCAAAACAACCAAATTGTTTTGCATGGTACACTCAATGGAATAAATTAATTTCCTTTTGTTTACATATGTTGAATAATGGCATGTTTCAATCTTCAATCAGTCTTTAAATATTTTATTCGTCATCGGTTTTTCAATGTTGCCAGATTGAAACCTCAGTTGCTAGCGGGTGTCCGTCATTCCGTAACAAACCAACTCGCGGTAAGATAAAAACATTTCAAAACTAGCTCTCTTCTGTAACTAACAGCGGGCTGCGAGATCATGTCTTGCGATTTCACTCGTTAGAGAGTTTTCTAGTTTGTTTCAAAACTAGGAGCCTTGGTACAAGGCACCACTCCGAATTAGAATTGACTGCCAATGACGTGGAGATAGGGGTTAGAACCCCATTCCGGTGCATTGAGGTTAATTTTCCTACATCGTTCTACATTCTCCCTTCACATGAATACCGGCACACTTTCACGAAATTACACCTACCCTATCCCTTACAAATAATGGTATTAGTAAATGCGTACAACCCTAGCGGGTAATGAGGTCCTGTGCTAAACAAACAGTATTGGTCAATATTTAAGAGAAATAGCAATATTTTTATGCAAGTATACGCAATTATTTAGTTTTATAAGAGAATCCAAAATTTGACAACGCCATTGTTAAACGCAGAGTAAGAAATTTTCGACTATAACTAATGATTCTATGGCCGTTTGTGGGGTATTCTGGGGGTGAGAGGGGAGCGATATATTAGGAGTACAATGCTATGCTAGTGGACAAACATTAAGCCTAGGGGAAAGTTTGCGATTGGATTAAAAATATGTTGTGAACTAAAGTTGAACAGACCGCCAACATTAAGTACTCAGAATACCCAAGTAGTAAGCAGTCTTTCTTTGAAGGACTACACTTTGGACTCAATAGTATGAAGTAATCCTCACTAAAAAGCATAAATAATAGCTATGGCTATTTGATTTATCTATAGTATAAGCTACGCCATATTGGAAAAATGCAAGGTAATATTCCTACCATACAGGGTAAATGGCGTGTACAAGAGTACAAATATTACAAAAACTAAATAGTACGGTGCATCACACTTTCTCGCGCCTTTCTCTTAAAATGGAGTAATTTGCTGAAAAACCGGAAAATGAGAGGTAATAAAAACAGTGTTTATATGTAAAATTTAATCAAAATCTTGAGAGCGAATTTCAAGAAAACCTATTTTTTCTCTTTATGCCCTTCAGTAAACTATCCATAAATTTAGGGTTAGATATCTAATTTTAAAAAAAACTGTGGGATCTTATGAAAACTTCAGATAACAAGTTTTTTCCCAATCGGTAAAGAGAGGGTCATAAATGGTCAACATCCATCAAAATCTAGAATTCAATTTTTCGACAATCACAATATATCGAGAGAAAGTAAAGATTGCGTATTTTAGTACAAACACAATATACATTATTTTTCACTAAATGACACATATTGTTAACATTTATTGCTGATGTGGAAGTTGTTGAGTAGTGATCGCAAATCAGGGTTTAAACCTCGGTTAAAGAAATATAACCATTTTTGAAGAGAATTTAATGAAGTACATTTTTTGTTTGAAAACTTTTCTTTCGCAAAATTAATCATTTAGCCGTTATAAAGGAAATTATGTTTTTCGGCCGCCATCTTGAATCCTAAGGTATCAAATATGGTTTATTGCGGGTCAAACCCTACAATTATGTATAGTCACTGGGAAAAGTCGTTTGCTTTCATAGCATAGTGCAAGTTTTTTCGTGGATCGGTAAAATTGTTTCGGCTCTAGGCCGATTAACAGGTACTTACAGATATACAAACATAGGGCATTGTTAACAAAACTTTGTTGGGTTTAAGGGATTCATTAAACTTCAATACCCATCAATTTATCAATGTTTTTATTTTATTTTTATTTTGTTACAATCATAATACTTGTACTTCCTCTCTTCTAGGGTTCACGAGAAAGTAAAAATACATACGAGCTGACTGGAACAATGTCAGTCTGATTGAGATGATATAGTTACTATATTGTGAGTCTTACAGTTTAAACAACGTGACCACGGGTGCGCGGGAATATCCCGAGTTCAAACATTACCAAAATTAAAGGAAAAACTTCCAAAACTATTCCCTCAACCAATATAATGTGTACTTACCTTTATTTTTTTACGATACTGTAACATAATCAAAGTTAAGTTACTGCTTAAAATATAATCTAGTGGCGCAGGATGAAGGGTAGTGAACTATAAGGTAATTCACTAAAAAAATCGCCAAAAGGGAGACATGATAAGAACATTGAGTGAACCTGATCGGAGATCGAACTCAAGATTTCCTGGTCAAAATAGTGTACATAAGCACCGTCTCCCCGTTGTTTCGGGCATTAAACTGGACTTATAAGATCAAAAGTCAGAGCATCCTACGAAAGGTCATCATCAGATCCTGGATTTTGATGGAACGTCAGCTTTTGAGGGGTGGAGGGAAGGGCGGAGGGGAAGCCATCTGATTAACATCATATTCCCTCCCGATCGTAGAACTTACTATTTGAACCTCTAAGTAAATATTATACAAAAGTTATTTCAGCGGTATCCCAAGTCATATTTTTCCTTAGGGTTTGTACTTTAGAAATTATTTGGCCATACATTCTTAAGACCTCTCATGTGTGAATAAACCCTGTTAACGATACCCTGGTTGTAGAAATGTATAATTTAAAGGTAATATTTTTATAATATATTGTCATTTTGTATTTTTAAGTCATATTCCATGTATAGTGTCATTGTTTAATGATTCTAAGGCATATGTTTTGAATATATATCTATTGTGAAATATTATCAAATTTTGTAAATATATGAGCACTCAAAGATTAGATTTTTCACCGCAAAGTTGTTCAGAAAAGAATGCAGACTTCCAATTGTGTTCACACTTCAAGCCTTACTTGGGTGGTTAGAAAATATACATTCTGAGCGACCCCAAAACAACTAAACCCCAAAGGGTTGTGGTGGTCATTAGTAGATAATGCTTATAAACCAGATATGCTTAGTTGTAAATCACTCTTCATCGGAAGTCACGTTTGTTGTTGTTAAGGTGGTGGTGTTGAGAAAGGGGGGAAAAGACAAGTGTTTTTGCAGTTTTTATAGAAAAACTTATTTTAGTCAAAATAAATCAAATATTGCTTCTATACACACATAGAGTTTAATTTTCTTCACATAATGATATCAACAGTTGTTGAATGTCTGTCATTGGCATGGTGGCAATAAATGACAAACTTTTTAAATGGATAGAAAAAGTTGTCATTAAATTCCAGGACACCCTTGACAGATATTCAACAACTGTTGATATAATCATGTAAAGAAAATTAAACTCCATGAATGTATAAAAGCAATATTTGATTGATTATGATCAAAAATAATTTTGATGTAAAAACCGCAAAAATACTAAGTGTTTCTCACGTTTCCTACATTCCCCCCCCCCTCCCCTCCTTAAGGCATTTCACTCCACACATCATTTATATTTTAGTTTCAATTTTTAAAGTGCGTGTTTGATTTATTCGTATGCATTTGTTTCAGTTTCAGTTCACATTTTTGGGTTAATTTTTTTTTTCGTATATTGTAAATCATTTTTTAGCATTCTTAGTGTAATTATATAGGTGATGCTTTAATAATCTTCAGCGCATCAAAATCTGAGGCTTGGTCATTATAATATGCTAGCATCAGCGAAGAAAGAATGTGTCAACTGTAACTGACAAAAAGGTGTTTCAGGGCGAAGCTTCCCTTAATGATAAAGTCGAATTTTATTTTTTATTTTTCTTGTGGCTTAACCAAAAGCCTGATTCAGCAACAGGTAAGGCATGGGCGGTAGCAAGAGAAGAAAGGGAACGGAAACCTTTAGAGAATAAAGGGAGAAAGGCAATGGATTTCGTGAAAGGGTAGTTATAAAGCCACCTAAACCCCCCCCCCCCTCAAAAAAAAAGTTGCACCTATCGAGATTTCCCGCGTTGGTTTGACGACATCGAACACAGAAAATAGTAAAAGGGGCTGGAGGGGTGAGGGATAAAGAGCTTGGATGAAAGAGAGGGGTCGGGGAGGAAGAGTGAGATGGAAAATCGCGGGGGAAGGTGACGATTGGAGGGCTGAGGTAACGGGGGGGAGGAGAAAGAGATTGGGTACCTGTGGAAGCGCACCATTTACACGCACATAAATACCATCTACATACCTGTATATTAATATAAAGAGTCGGAGAGCGCAAAACTTGGTGTCAAATTCTTTACCGCCGGCGCCACGACCACGTTTAGTCCAAGGGGCGAAGAAGAAACGGGTTGGGTTATTTAATTGGTCATCTATCTCTTTGGGAACAACTTGACTTGCCCTCGCTAAGCCCGACAACAAACGAAACGCTCCCAACTGAAGATTACCTTTGTTATGTCAGGTTAGTGGGATTATTTAACAAATATCACTAAAAAATATATATTATATTCTACCCGGATAAATATATTTGAAATTTGATCATAAGATATAAAAAAAATCAAAATTAATATAATACTACTACCTTTTAATAAATCAAAATACTGATATTGTATTTATAGAAGGTTTAAATCAACAACCTCACAAATATTTCTATCTAATTTATTTTCATTTAAATAGGTCAAAAAACTATAAGATTTGCATTTGTAAAAGTCAAAGATAAAAGTTAAAGACTTTTTTTTTAATCATAAAATTCCATATGTTTCTGTCGACTTAGGCCTATGTGTTTCAAATCTCTTTTAAATCAATTAACGCGTGTTTAACATCTAATGTATTAAATACTAATTTTACAAATATTATTTGATTTAACAACTATGTATTTAAACACTAATAAGTAATGCAACAAACTTGGGACACGTTTTTATCTTATACGATTTTCACTATTTTAATAAAGTTTTCCAGAAGATATTCTAGTTTTTCCAAACAACTTAATGAACTAAATAAGAATAGAAAAACTATATAGTCTAGTAGTGAAAATTCATGTGTGATTAAAATAGGATGATTTTAAGTTAATGGGGGAATGAATATACACTGTCAAAATTTATCGAGTATTCCAGATTTTTTTTTACAAAGACAAAAAATTAATTTACTGTTTTTCCAAGTGCGCAAAGGTCCATTATTTTTGTATTAGTAAATTTTGTTCATAAACCAATATACATAAATAATGGGAAGCAATGTTTAAAAACTCACATTTCTGATTTGAGAAATTTCCTGGTGTGATTCATTTATGTTTGTTATTATGTCCTCCCTTAAAGAACGTAGCTAAATAGTACAAGTATTCAGGTTCCACTGGGGATCAAATCTGGTTCCTTCCTCTACGGGCACTCAGGCCAGGCGAACAAAGCATACTATAGGTCTCCTCTATGAAATCAATAACCCCCCCTCCACCCCCACCCCCCACGTGTTTTTCCTTGTAGAGAAACCAATTAAAGAATCCTCAAAAGATAATATTTTTAAAAATATTTTATAATAGTTGAGTGAAACAATTTACTGGGGATTTCAAATCAAAGGTGTCATGAGGTTTTGACACACACCCTACCCCCTTCACCCCTTCCTTTGAAACCCCATAAAACAATAACAGAGTTGAAACTTACTTTTAACTTGAGTTGGAAAACTCATTAATTGGCAAACTTCATTTTTGTATTCATGTTTCATTACAAGTTTATTAAGAAGTTGATTAAGGGAGGGAGTGAGGGTTGGAAGGGTAGGAGAACTTACCTGGCATTTTTATGAAAAGAAGGTGAAATTCTCGCACACATGATCGCACGGTCAAGGAAGTCAGACTCGCATCGTTTAAGCTCACCTATGACTTAAATATCCGACTTCAAATTCCTGCCAGGTTCTTTAATAATGATTTGCAATAAGTAGTGTATCACTTTGGTTTTCCTATCAACTCTTACCGCTAAGGTCAGCGCATTTCCTCTTAATCAACGTTCTCATCCACACCCCTTAGCGGCGTTGCCTATTTGGTAAAATCGAAGTTATTTCCGAAGCGGGTTGCATCTTAAGGAGTCGCCTCTGTAAATGAGAAATTGCCGCGGATACGTTCAGCTCTAACGCAATATTTAATTCTACAATGCTTTATTTCAAAATATTGTTCACGTCAAAATAAAGTTGAACCATTCCAACCGGACTCTTTTTCTTAACAATCATATAGTTTGAGTTTTATTCATAGAAAAAATTTAGGGAAATGTGACGTTGCTCATTTTCAATTATTTGTTAATCTTATTATCGGAGCTATGAGACTAGGATTGATGAAAAAATTTCCTCTATTTATTATTGACATGACCAAGGGTGGTTGTAGGTGAAGGGTGAAAGAGAGTATAAACCTTGACATAATAGATAAATAATTTCAGAAGACTACATAGACCATTGTATGTCAAGCCAAGTCGCCTGAGAGCGATTGATACTTTCTCGCTGACCGAGGCGGCTGCCTTAACGCAAACACTATTACATCTAGACACCAATGTACTAAATAGAAAAAGAGGTAACAAAATGAACATTTCACACTGTGAGCCCTCTTGTTTTCCTATTTTTAACAATTTCCCTCTTCTGCTGACGAATAGAAACCCTCCCTCTACTATTTGTGCCTGATCTGCATTGAATCGCATTAAGAAAGTAAAAAATTCTTGTTTCCTATTCTTATGCTTTCACATACTTTTTATTCTATATTTTGGCAGGAAGACTCCTGCAAACAGTTTTTGTGAATAAGCTAAATAGCCTGAGTTAAAAAATTTATATGTTTATAAAAAAAACTACACTAAGATCAAATAAATAATGTTGTGAGAATGTAAAACTATTTCTATAATTATTTAAGAATGTATAGGTTTTGTTTCAATGTTACATCTTTAAAAGTCGTCGAATAAGACCTAAATATTTTCCGTGGGAGATCCTTTCTTGACTTGACACTTGTCCAGGTAGGCTGCATCGTTAAAGTAGGCATTTAAATCATCCGTGTTTTAAAACAAAATAATTTGTTAAAAGCCAAGGTAAAAAAAAGTGAGGCGCATCAGGATCGAACCTCAGACTCTTTAGTCAAGCGTAGTGAACGTGACAGGTGGCGTTAGCACAGCGATCGTATGCTAGACTTTGGCCCGAGAGACGGGTTATAGTAAAATGCTATCAATGTTGATCGCAAGAAAAAAGTGTGCCCTATATTTTCTAAACCTTTATTACCACCAGAATCCTATTATACATAATATAAATTAATTTGGTACGGTCCCGTGGGACACCATTTTCAAAATGTGGATATGAATTCTAGCAACGCTACTTGCTTTAAAGTGTTTCAACACAAACCAGCTTCGTATTCCGCGCGGATATGATTTAAATCACAAACACAAAATAAATGGTTAAACTAAAAGTGTATTCGAACCAGAAAAGAGGTGCGAGGGGATAAATTAGTATGTTATTATAGCAAAGAGCTTTGTACCGTCTCTTGCCAATATCGTAAGCTATCTGATTCATGTACTCCAGTTTTGGTCTACCTCTAGAATGTCTCCCTTTCAAATTTCCTTCGTCTTTGTCAAAGTATCATGTCTCAGTATGAAGCCTTTCATACTAACTATTCTTCTCTGTACAACTTTACAAAGTTTTCCTTTTTCGTTTGCTTTTCTTCGTTAGTACTTCCATATTTGATCCCATATATCCATGATAATTTCAGCATTCCTATGTAGCACCACGTTTAAATGCTTCTAATATTTTCCTTTCATTTGCGCCAATGATTCCAGTATGACCAAATAACATCTAAATTTCAAATTTGAACCAATTCCACTATAATGTTTCGACTGCAGCAACAGAGACAACCAGAAATGTAAAACAAACTTCTTTGTTTTGTTTCGAGGGCATTCCAACCGTCAAGATTAATCATAAATTCAAGGTAGAAGATTTTTCACGACTACAATATATTAATAACATGAAAAAAATAGTTGTGAAAGAAAGTTTAAATATAAATATTTCTAGATAGATTTTTTGAAAAGGCCGGGAAATAAAATCCAATCCGTTTCATGAAATCTTTCGACCTGAGACACTCACGTTGTTAATAATACAACTAGAAGCAAGGCTTGAGACAGGATTATTCTTTCATGAGACAAGATTAATAAATGGTCTAATAAAGTGCCATTCATTCTGACGAGAAAGAATAATAGCAGCGGAACCTGCCAAAGAATGCGCAAGGAACAAAGAGAATGAAAAAATAGAATACAGGAGCAGTCCGTAAAGTATGTTCAAGTTCGTTTAGATTGGTTCTGATATAGATTACTGAATCTATTCTTAAAACTTTTTAAAGAAGAATGTTATCTCTGTTTCCAACTTATAAATAAACAAATGTTTAGACGGGTGCGAATTGTAATGGTTGTTTTTACTTTCTCGCTATCTTACATGCAGAGAAAGTATTGTAATAATCAAAAAAATCGAACTCAAGATTTTGATGAATCTTGACATTTCATGACCCCCAGAATCCAAAAGCGTGGTTTTTGACTTTCCCTCTGTCTGTCTGTACCTCCAAATAGAGCCTAAACTATTTTACTGATCGGGCTAAAACTTGGTATCCAGGGTTTTCATAAGGTTACCCCGAAGGGTTTTTGGAATTGGATATCTAACCCTAAAATTAAGGGTAGTTTACTAAAGGACGAAAAGAGAAAAAAATTGATTTTGATTAAATTTAATTTATAAATATTCCGAACAAAATGGATTCTCTCAATATTTCGGTAAAATGACTTTAAGGGCTTCGGTCTGATTCGTAATTTTTTTTTTATAATATATCCTAAATTATTTGGGATATAAATTACTAATCGTTACAAATACGTAGGTCTATTTATAATACAAATATTTTATAAGAAGTATATATTTATAAAACCAATAACTTTCAAGCTATATGAATATATATATTTTAACTTGTCGAATACAAAAGGTATTGCGACCGCAAAAGAAAATCTAACCTGAAATGTTAATGGATGTCGACGTCTCATGACCCCCAGAAGCATAAAAAATTGTATTTGCAATGACGTACGTCTGTGTGTCTGTTTAAACTTAAAATTAAGAGTAGTTTTAGAAAGGGCTAAAAGAGAAAAAATCGACTCTAAAGATTTTGATTAAAATTCGTATCTAGTGTTGATTAAGATTATAAATAAACTGGCTTTTTTCATTTTACCATGACAATTAATTTTAGGGTACTTTACAGAAGCAGAAACTCCCGTATCTCCGCAACTATTTGAGATACTAAATAACTTATCATTGCAAAATTGTAGTACTATTAAAAATAAAAAACTTTTATATGAACTATATTTATATAAATCCAACATTTTCTGAGATATTGGTAAATCTATTAATACAATTTTGTGAACTTTAGTTGTAAAGAGATACTACTTAAGTGTTAACGCAATAATTCTCCCTCTTCGGAGTAATGTTTGTACAACAATGATCTATATCCTATTTTAGACTCAATAGTCAATATTTACATTTTTTATTGGTCAAAATTTATAAATGAGAAATTTAATAGCAATGCGATGGCATGAAGGTTTGCAACACCTAATAAAATGTCGAAAATTTTAAGCGGAAGTTGAAATTTTAATACGATATGTTGACCCTTTTGGACCCAACATTGATCTTTTTTATCGGTCAAAATATGCTAATGAGGACATTAATTCTTTAAAAACAAAATTATAAAATTAAAACCGGGATTAAAAAAAAAACTTAAGTATAGTGCAAGTTATGCTTGGGTTTGCTAGTGTATATTATTTTGTTTCTCAGGTGACCTGGCGGTCCAGGGGTAACGTGTCAGACTTCTGTGCTGGCGGCCGGGGTTCAAATCTCGGTCCCGGCACAGATTTATCTGTTTACCAAACCCTTCCTTCACCTCTGACAAGACATCTTGTGAATATGAGGAATGTCGGGCCTATCACCGTGGTTCGGATTCCACGTTAAACTGTAGGTCCTTCATTTCATCTCACAATCACCCTACCGTTACACATTAGCGTAAGTTCGTATAACCCGAACGGGTAGTAAGACGCGGTGCTAATAATAATAATGATAATATTTCGTTTCACATGTATTACGAGTTTTGAGTAAATATCTCCATTTTCAAACAATACAGCGAGAAAGTCCGTGCGGAGTTCAGTAATATTTATTTTAAAATATAAAAGTATTGTTTAGATATAAAAATAATGTTATGATAAATCATCCGTCGTCTAAATATAAACCCTAGTGACTCGCTTTGATTAACTTAATAAGTTGGGTTAGTTTACGTAATTTAAGATAATAGAGCGTGTAAGTTATCGGTTGGTTTATCTAAGTAAACCTAGGTTAATTTTAAGTCTAATGCACTAATAATTTACTTTTATAACTTTTTTCAAAAGTTGTAATGCAAATAGCGGTAACACATTCATTTTGTATATTAATTATGGCTTATGTGAGTAGTCTATGTATACAAATATCGATTGTAAAAGGATTAAATCTTTATTCGGTATCTCTGACTAGAAGTTCAATAGTTTTTTAAAATACACTAGAAACAGCTTAGTTATTTTTATTTTTTGGACTTGAGTTAAGGCATCCTGGACTTTATGCATACAAACAAACACATTTGCCACTTTTTTGAAGAGTCAAACGTGACTACAATAGGCACACACCAATGCACATAGCCCACGAAATGGTTTAGTCCCCAGGAAGATTTTAAACCAAAACCGAAAGTGTCATGGCAGCAGCCTATGTGTGTGATAAGTATGGTCAAGATAAAAATTACATTTTACTCATAAAATCAGATAATGTCGTACCATAAGTATTTTTTATTGTGTACTAAGAAAGATTAGAAAAAAAAGATCGATGCGAGGTCCTGCTTATAAAAATTTGGCATTTCGTCTGTATGTCCGTCCGTATCTTTATTATGCAAAACTGTCGTATATGTGGAGAAATTCTAACGAGGTTTGTTAGAGACATTCTTTGAGCCTAGGTCAAACGACGTATGTACACTCCGTCGAGATTGTAAGGTAGCAACTCACTGGCTCAGCCCACGCGGTATGCTATACCTCCTCACATGACTGCAGGATAGTTTGTCTAGGCAACGCCCAAGGCCGGATTTAGAGAAAGCATTAAGTCCTTAAAATATTTCTTGCCTGTAGGGAAGGAGTGATGGGGGAGTGGTTATGTCTTTTTGTGATGTCCAAATGGTTTGATATACTAAATTAATTTTACTTTATTTTCCCCTTATAATAAAATCAATTATTTGTTACATACTTAGTTAATTAATTATGTTTGGTATCAATAATATATGGGCCTGCTTTTTTTTTCTAGCTGTTAAAGATTTAACCATGCCACACATTATTTTGGCAGTAGTGCTACCCACATTTATTGGTTTTACATGGTAATATAAAGCAGGTCTCACCTTTTTCAGAATCTTAATTACTGTGAATAGCTAATTATGAATTTATTAATGATCAATTATTATATTCCAGACATGTAGTGAAAATAACAAATTAAATCTAAAAGAATTTTACTTTATTTTTAGGATGCTCAGTTTTAAAAAAATGTATATAATTTAAGGGTCCCAATCCTGATTTAAAATATTTTATATTATTTCCGTGAAGAAAAAAAAAATCTGATAAAATCTTATCTATTGGGCATATTTTAGTTATAAAAGGTAATTTATTTGTTTCTTCAAAGTTAATATGACTGTCTATATAACTGTGTGGTACCCTAGTTCGATTTCATACTTTATTTAATGTTACCAAAACGGCCACAAATTAACGATTAGTAAAAATATTTGATAAATACTTTGATTGATAAAATTGTTGTTTATTAAGATTTACTTTTATTATCATTTTCTAATAAATTAAATGTGGTTTTGTTTTTGTCAAATCTGTTGTTTTTTTTACTAAATCAATTATGGAAATCCAAACCATAATACTGGTTATGTCATCTTCAAATATTATTAATAATATCAGAGTGGGGAGGTTTAAATGAATGAAAAGCAGTGAGAAATTTTGTTTTTGTTTTACGAGTTTAAAAATACTTTAAATGATATCCATG
>CABFVX010001913.1:9491-24661 GCA_902151425.1 Timema shepardi | reverse complement strand
TCTGTCTGTTGCCAAATATACATGGAACTTCATAACCGGTTGTGGTTGTGAGTCTCGGTGAAGGACCAGCCGGATATTTGTTTATATCTCGTAACAGCAAACCGATTCCAATGTAATTTTTTACATTCTGTAGGATAACCAGGCAAATTGTAGCATGATATACTTAGGTTTTGGGTTTAGAGTCCCTGTTAAAGTTTTGTATGGATGTTGTATATATGTTATCTATGATATTTATAACCACATAAGCGATTGCAGTACAATTTTTTTCAATTATGTAGTATTTATATATAGGCTGGTTTTAACATTAGTTTAATCAAGTGTTTTTCTGTGAGTCCCTGGAACTGCTGACAGGTCTATTGATAATCAATTTTGTAGGTCAGCTGGAATGTTAGATTACGTTCTTCCACGAAGTGGGATAATATATAATAATAAACTGCATTTGAAACTGTCAGTATTTGGCTAGTGCATTACTTGATAAAGTGAATTATGTGATCCAACCCTATTTTTAGACAAGCGCCATTTAACTACTCTACGCTATAGTCGGACCTTCACGGCCAGCTAGCACACACAGAACTATTTATTCATATGGTTGAATGTCAGGAAAACTTCAGTTTCTCAAATAATCTTCATATAGTCAATCTTAAAGGACAAGGAAAGAGTATTTAACATAATTTAATATACGTTCTTGGTAAGAGTTGTTTTTTTTAGCACAACGTCTTACTACCCGTTCTGATAATATGCCTATTTACTAATTACTCTAATGAATAAGGAATTGGTAAGGTTGAATTTAGAGGAAGGGAATGCCAGGCCTCTACCGTGGTTCGGATTCCACGTTAAACTGTAGGTTCTCCATTTCATTTCACAATCACCCTACCATTACACATTAGCGTAAGTGCATATAACCCGAACGGGTAGTAAGACGCGGTGCTAATAATAATAATAATAATAATAATAATAATTATAATTATAATAATAATTTAGAGGAAGTTAACCTGCATTTGCGTGGGGGAGAGAGTGGAAAATCACCCTCAGTTCACCCGAGTGAGATTCGAACCTCGATCTCCCCGTCCTCGTCAATCTAGTTAAACACACGAAACAAGTGCGTTAGCCAACTACGCCACCGAAGTATGTCTGAGAATTGTTGATAATCTCATTGTAGTAGAAACATTATTGAATGAACTTAAAAAAGCATGCACCAAAATAATAGCCTATAGACACGTGTAATAACTGTTCTAAATACACACAAAATTAAATATTTGATTTCTTATAGTAAACAAAATAACCAATTAAAATAGATATTCTAGGAAATCCCGTAAATAATTTATATTCTACTGAATCGGTATGCACGCGGACTCACATTTTCTCATATGATCCATTTTCATTGATGGAACAGGGTTCTAATCCTGGCCGGAAGTATTCAGGGACTATTTCCTAAATTGTTTCCCAACTTCCCTCCAAGCAAATGTGATTACATCCTCTTTAATTTGTATCTTTTACGTCACTATCCCACAAAAATTATTTTAGAAGTGTAGCCCGGATGAGTAGTTGAGGTGGTTGAAATAGGTAATATTATGTTATATATAAATATTCTCATATAGTTAACTCTGGACTATTATCCCGTTTGCGGAAGAATGAAATTTCACCTTCCAGCTGACTCACAGAATCCATTATCGCTAGGCCTTTCAGCAGTTCCAGGGACTCATAGCAAAACACTTGATTAAATTAATGTTAAAACCTAAATACTTCATAATTGAAAATAACTGCACCGCAATTGATTATATTGTTATAAATATTCTAAATAGCATATATACAACATCCATCCGAAACTTTAACAGGGACTCGAAACCCAAAACTCAAGAATATCATGTTAAAATTTGCCTAGTTAATATCCTACAGACTATAATAACCTACATCGGAATCGGTTTGCTGCTCCAGAGAGATACACAAATATCCGGCTGGTCCTTCACCGAGACTCACAACACAACACCTGATAATATCGTATTAAAACATGCCTGAAGAAATATTCTATATAAAAAAATTGCAATCGTTTGAGTGGTTTAATAGATAAATACAAATATACGACTGACACTTCACCAGGACTCACACCAAAACACCCAATTATTACACTAAAGAAATGCCTGGATAAATAATCTACAGAATAATAAAAATTACACTACAGTAATTATGTGGTTCAATAAATGTATACAAACAGTCGGCTGGCCCTTTACCGGGACTCACACCGAAAAACCTTATTATATTATTAGCACCGCGTCTTGCTACCCGTTCGAGTTATACGCAAACCTTATTATAAACAAATATTCCTAAAATATATCTGAATATTGGTCCAGAGATCCTAAGTTACAGATATAAATAAATTTGGCCGTTTCTTTCACGGAAACTCAAACGCTGACTGTATGTATGATAGATCCTCCCTTAGCAGACATTCAAAGAATATAAATAAATGCACCGCAATCGGTTATGCAGTTCCATGAATCTTTGCCAACAAACAAACATTCTTAAAAACAATACAGAACTACAATAAGTTTTTACTTAAAGATATTTACATTCCAACCCTTAAAAAAGCAGAGATATAATGTGATGTGTTTCTAAGCTCGTAAACTATATACAATACTTCTCCTTCCTTTTCAATTATTTAAACCTCCTAATTATGATATTGTTTTGATACTTACCTACGACATGGCCAGTTTTATTGTTTGAATTTCCGGAATTTATTTAGTAAAAACAACACATTAAATATTAAATTTATTTGAAAATGGTCATCAACGTAAATCTTATTAAACTACAATTTATCTCAAACAATGTATTTATCAAAACTATTAACCAATAGTTATATTGTGACCGTTATGGTATCATTAAATAAAGTACGGAATCGAACTATGGTCCCATAAAGTTATAGACAGTCATAGTTAACTTTGAAGAAACAAATAAATTACCTTTTATAACTAAAATATGCCCAATAGATAAGATTTTATCAGATTTTTTTTTTCTTCACGGAAATAATATAAAATATTTTAAATCAGGATTGGGACCCTTAAATTATATACATTTTTTTAAAACTGAGCATCCTAAAAATAAAGTAAAATTCTTTTAGATTTAATTTGTTATTTTCACTACATGTCTGGAATATAATAATTGATCATTAATAAATTCATAATTAGCTATTCACAGTAATTAAGATTCTGAAAAGGAGGAGACCTGCTTAATGTTACCATGTAAAACCAATAAATGTGGGTAGCACTGCTGCCAAAATAATGTGTGGCATGGTTAAATCTTTAACAGCTAAAAAAAAGCAGGCCCATATATTATTGATACCAAACATAATTAATTAACTAAGTATATAACAAATAATTGATTTTATTAGAAAGTGAAAATAAAGTAAAATTAATTTAGTATATCAAACCATTTGGCCTTGGGCGTAGCCTAGGCAAACTATCCTGCAGTCATGTGAGGAGGTATAGCATACCACGTGGGCTGAGCCAGTGAGTTGATACCTTACAATTTCGACGGAGTGTACCTACATATATTCCATTCACGGTAGGAATTACTCTCTGAAAGGTCTTTTTCCGTACCAATATCCTACTATATAATAGATTTATAGTAGGGAAAAGGCCTTTCAGAAGTCAATTCCTACCGTGAATGGATTATATATATATATTTTTTTCCATTTGGCTATTCGTTTCAATATGACGGCCGCTCGAAATGTTTTATGTTTAAGATGGAATGGAAGAGGACGCGAGAAAAGACCACTGTGTTTACAGTTTTTATATCAAAACTTTTTTTTTTTTTAAATAAATCAAAGTATGCTCCAGTACAAATATAGGGTTTAATTTTCTTCACTTGGCCATATAAACAGTTATTGAATATCTGTCACGAGCATAACGGCATTAGATGAGAAACTTTTTAAATTAAGGGAAAAAGTTGTCATTAAATTTCAGGACACTCTTGACAGGTATTCAACAGATATTGATTTCACCATATGAAGAAAATTAAACTTTGTGTATCTATTGAAGCAATATTTTATTTATTTGCGACGGAAAAAGTTTTGCTATAAAAACTGTAAAAAAGATGGCCTTTTCTCACGTCTCTTTCTACCCCACCTTATTATCTCATATCAAGTAATTTGAATTTAACATTTTAAACAATCGACCTACCTTTCTAAATTTTGACATTTATTACGAGACTAACGAAACCATGTTGACAGCAGTTTTTCTCTAAAAATAAAATATGCTATTGAATAAAGTATTAATTTGTTGACTGTCTTGAAAACCAAATAAAAATAACACCTACAAATCCAAGAAGAAATTATAAAAGATATTTCAACTTTAAGTCCAAAGAGAAATTATAAGAGATATTTCAACTTTAAATCCAAGTCGAAATTATAGGAGATATTTCAACTTTAAATCCAAGTCGAAATTATAGGAGATATTTCAAGTTTAAATCCAAGTAGAAATTATAAGAGATATTTCAAATTTAAATCCAAGTAGTAATATTAAGACTGTAGTAGTAACGATGAGAGGACATACCAATTCCTAATTTGAAGCAACCCTAGTTAGTACTTTTTAAATGGAGGGAGCAAGATCTAATATCATATAATCACTAATAGTAAAATACAAAATATTATAAGTGTTTGAAGCATAACCTCTTATTCAATGTCTTATTAATGAGAGTAATGAAATACAATTTTATATTATACTTGTAAGTAGCATCTTATATATTTAATATCGTAGGATTAGATAAACTTACACCCAGGTGAAAAAACCGCCCTAATTAACTTTAATGCCTGTATAAACCACCGGGTTTGTAATAAATTCCAGTGACAGGAAGTTTTATGATTTTCGTGCAAATCTACAGCTCTTTACGTTTTATTAGAAACCACAACTCATTTTTTATTATATAAGGAACCCTGTCAAAATTGCACGAAGGTTTTCACCGATATACATAAATATTATATAATATAGATTAGACTATACATGTAACGATACACAACTGTTTTCAGATGAACCAACACAAAATCATTATTTTTAGCTTAAAATAAACCTCGCACTGTAGTTTATTTAATGACATTACTTTTAGTTAAATAGTAACTATTCAAATTATTAGGCCACGTTAAATTAATGTAACCTGGTTTAGTTATAGCTTTCTATAATAGATTTGAACTATTTTATGTACACTTTATGAACCGATTGAATGTATCAGTAGACGACTATGTCAATGAGAGAGAGAGCGAAAGGTTCTACCAATTTTGCCTAGAAAGGTAGTTTCATATACCTTCCAAGGTTCTTTTACATGCCACAATTTACGATTAAGACAAATCTTACCTTGTATGTATCCCCAAAACGAAAAAAAAGTGGGTCTTATAGTCCAGCCTGTCTGTCTCTAGGAATACAGCCACAGCAGTTTTATAAATTTTCATCAAACTCGATATTTATAAGTTAACTAATGACTAATTTTTGAAAATTTTAAATTTAAAAAAAGAAGATAAGAGTTTTTGCTAAAAATTCGTATCTGATGAGTGTTTTACATTATGAATAAGAATGTTTGTTCATTTTTCAAAGAATAATTAATTTTAACGTATTTTACTAATGGCTTTTTTTATTGTAATTTTCAAACAAAAAATTGGTATAGCACTTTGCTAAAAATTGATGACTGGAAAATGTTTCAGATGATTATAAAATCATACTTATTAGTTTTATAAGAATTGCTTATTGAATAGTTTGCTACTAATTTTTGACATGTTTTTCACAAACTATATGATAAAGTTTATACTTAAGATTGTGTCGTATTATTTATTTTTACTAAGTAAAATTGTTTAAACGCTCCAATGGATTTTCTCGCGAATTTCGTGGTGCTGGCATTCTGATTTTCCGAGAAGTGCTCTTGCTGATTTTAACACCACTTTCATAAACGATAGTCTATTAACTCACAAGGCAATCGGTATACTAATAAACTATCTTTCATGACAGCCTTACTTAAATTAATAGTGTCAACTAGTGAAGCGATGAAACTGATTACAGACATTTTAATAGTGGTTGTTATTTCAAAATACGGTCTACGCCCAAGTAAGGTTAAAAACTACCAACAATACTACATAGGCAATACATTTTGAGTTGAATATATAATAAATAAAATATAGTAATGTAATATTAGCTCATTTTCAACGAAGTTTTAAAATATGTCCCCAATTATGTGATGAAGGTGAAGGGTACAAGAAACTAGAGCCAGTCTTCCTTAAACAAATGAGGTAATTTGTTAATATGTCCGATAAATAAAGTTCCGAGCTATATGAAAATATTTTTTGTGTGTAGTTTGAGCATGAAAGCTGAATTATCATCAGCTATATCGCAGCGTGAGGATTGTTACCTTCATGAAGAAGGCGCCCTTAAGGCTTAGCAATGCATAGTAAAATATTCCAATTACATACATTCCCCTGAGGGTAGGCTACCACACTTGGTATCCTTTAATCGCACAAGGCATGCCGTACTATTAACTTGCCCCGTATATGTGCTCATAGAGTCCTTTTTCCATGTTCAGGGTGGATATCGCATTTATATTATAAAATTCCCTGTCTTGTACAGGTGGTCCAAAACCTATTTAATAATTTTAGCTGATTTAACCATTTTTCAGTTTTTCTTTTTCTAACTATTCCATTATTTACATATTTAAAAAAAATCGTAATAGTTACTTAATATTAACATTATTACAAGTTTTTTTGGTCAAGTATATAATGTATCGATGTTAAACTCGAGTCTTCAATATCTCGATAACCTCAATTCTTACTGGTAACGAAAGAATCGAATATCGATCTTAATATTTCGATCTTAATATTACGATTCTTGATACTTCGATTCTTAGCACTCAATCGAAGTACTGTCAACTAAGCAACAGGGAAAAATTCAGAATGAGTAGTAATCGAGTTTCTCTTATGGTTTATTTTCCGTTAATTGCTATATATATATATATATATATATATTGGTTTAGTTAATAACCCTAATTGCTGAATTTAAAATACCTGTACAGTTTTCCACAATTTGTTTATTATAGTTTTTTTTAAATTATTTATAGATGTTTGACTTAGGGAAACTTTATTTATAGGTAAAAACTATGCCTACTATTGTAATTTCTAATTATTTTATTAATTATGTATAATAAGGTTTAATACTTGATAAGATGGATCTTTTACTTTGTTGAAATTATATATTTATTTATTTTGTAAATTACTTTTTTCTTCTTTTTTTTTTTTTGCCATTTTAAATGAGTCAGTTTTTTAAATGACGAAATTCGTTATTGTGATTTCTGATAATGGTTACGGAATTGAGCTAATGCCGTGACGGAACAAGGCTGTGACTTTTTTCCTTTTCCCTCTCCTGACGGAACTCGGTGTTCCTCAAATAAATCGCCTAAAATGTGAACGTGCAAAGTTTGACTCAAAAACTAAATAAAAATGTATAATCTGCTAATTATTTGAACATAAAATTGACCACAAATAATTGTGGGATTACATCTATAAATGTTTTGTGTTTGTGACTTTTATAGTTAATTATGTTTTATATATTTATATATAGTAGTTTAAAAACAAAAATCTCTTATTTGAGAATGTTTGTAAAAATTAACAATATGGTGTAGGCCTATCTATAAGTCATATTCGGTGTTCAATCCTCGGTCCCGGCACAGATTTATCTGGCTGCCAAACCCTTCCTTCACCTCTGACAAGACGTGTATTAATTAAAACTTGTGAATGTGGGGAATGCCAGGCCTCCACTGTGGTTCGGGTTCCACGTTAAACTGTAGGTCCTCCATTTCATCTCACAAACACCATACCATTACACATTAGCGTAAGTACAACCCGAACGGGGAGTAAGACGCGGTGCTACTACTACTACTACTACTACTACTAATAATAATAATAATAATAATAATAATAATAATAATAATAATAATAATAATAATATATCGCAATGGAGTGACCTACCAAACGTTAGCTATGACTTAAAATGTTTCATGGTGTAAGAAGAATATTAATTTTGTGTTTTTTTTTATAACGTAAACAGTATATAGATAAAATTATAAAATAGCATCAGTTCAGTTTCAAAAATGCCACAAAGTTATATAGTTAAAAACCATAAAAAATTAAAAGTCACTATAATTTTTGAAGAACAATATGAAACAGTAAGTTATTATTTTATTAATTGGCTTAAGTAAGCTAAAAACATACGCAATTACAAATACACAAAACAAAGGATATAATTAGTTTAAAATAGTCCGTGGCGATACGTAACGTATTAAAAGAGAACAAAAATGAAATAAGGCTTAGTTGCACGTTGATCAGTTTAGTTAAATGTGATAGTGAAAGCTTCATACCCTACTTATAACGATTCGAAATCCGATTAACTCTTGATATTTCAACTAGCCTGAAAAATGATAGTGTAAAATACATAATGACGTAACTAGATTATTTGGGAATAAATGTAAAGAGCTCTGGAGGTTGTGGGTGCACGAAATATGACTGGTTGTATTTGTACACCTTCGCGGATGTTTAGTTACCGGTGGTACAGTAGCTGCATGGCTTCTTTGGTGCTGACTGACAGCTCACAGCTGACTTCTGACAATCAACATTTAGGTATATACTTAAATTTTTACCGTCAGAAGTGACAGCTGCTAAACACATGTTTTTGCAGATCATATGGTTCGGCGTAGGGATACATAATTTGGTCTGGTAACTTTTCAAAGCTTTCAGGTGTCAGTCAGCACCAAAGAAGCCATGGAGCTACTGTACCTAGCACCACAGTGGCAATACCAGATATAATTGTTCGTGTTAAGGTGGGAAGCAAGGGGACGAGAGAAAAGGCCAGTCAGTGTTTGTAGTTTTACTGGCAAAACTTTTTATGAGCAAAATAAATAAAATATTGCTCCAGTACAAACATAGAACTTAATTTACTGCGCATGGTGACCTCAAAATTTCTTGAATATCTGTCAAGGGTGTCCTGGAATTTAATGACAAGTTTTTCTCTTACTCTTATAGTTTCTCATCTAATGCCGCTATGCACATGATGGATATTTATAAACGGTTGATTTCACCATGCGAAGAAAATTAAGCTCTATGTTTGTATTGGAACAATATTTGATTTATTTTTTTCAAAAAGGTTTTGCCATAAAAACTGCAAAAACATTGACTTTTTCTCGCATCCGCTTCCATCCCACCTTAAGGACGCGCTTCAGGAGAAGACTAAACTAATTTTATTAAATCTACTTTGAAACATATTTTTAAAACTGGCAAAGCACATAAATAAAATATTATATTGTTTATAAAAAAACAATGAAATGTTATATCATCTCAATCTTTAGAGTAAGAAAATACTACAAAGTTATTAAAAGTTCTATAAAAAAATTCTCATTATCTTCTTTAGCGTCGAATTATAGTTGGGCCACAGAACCCTTGTCCCTAAAGCAGAGATTAGTTGGGCCGCGGTCACTAACCAGGAGGTCTAACGTCATAGCTTAGTTGGGCTAAGGTCACTGACCAGGAGGATTATCGTCATAACTTAGTTGGGCCACGGACACTGACCAGGAGAATTATCGTCAGGTTAGTTGGGCTAAGGTCACTGACCAGGAGGATTATCGTCATAGCTTAGTTGGGCCACGGACACTGACCAGGAGGATTATCGTCAGGTTAGTTGGGCTAAGGTCACTGACCAGGGGGATTATCGTCAGGTTAGTTGGGCTAAGGTCAATGACCAGGAGGATTATCGTCAGGTTAGTTGGGCTAGGGTCACTGACCAGGAGGATTATCGTCATAGCTTAGTTGGGCTAAGGCCACTGACCAGGAGGACCATCGTCTCACTGACCAGGAGGATTATCGTCAGAGCTTAGTTGGGCCACAAACACTGACCAGGAGGACTATCGTCAGAGCTTAGTTGGGCCACGTTCACTGGCCAGGAGGATTACCGTCATAGCTTAGTTGAGCCACGCTCACTGGCCAGGAGGACTATCGTCAGAGCTTAGTTGGGCCACGGTCACTGGCCAGGATTATCGTCATAGTTTAGTTGAGCCACGTTCACTGGCCAGGAGGATTATCGTCAGAGCTTGGTTGGGCCACGTTCACTGGCCAGGAAGACTATCGTCAGAGCTAAGTTGGGCCACGTACACTGACCAGGATGATTATCGTCAGAGCTTAGTTGGGCCACGGACAATGGCCAGGAGGATTACCTTCATAGCTTAGTTGGGCCACGGACACTGACCAGGAGAATTGTCGTCAGAGCTTAGTTGGGCCACGTTCACTGGCCAGGAGGATTACCGTCATAGCTTAGTTGGGCCACGGACACTGACCAGGAGGACTATCGTCAGAGCTTAGTTGGGCCACGTTCACTGGCCAGGAGGATTACCTTCATAGCTTAGTTGGGCCACGGACACTGACCAGGAGGATTATCGTCAAAGCTTAGTTGGGCCACGTTCACTAACTTTCCTTCTCATTTTACCCATACTTAGGGTCGTGTTGTTCCTTATATTAGGTTAGATTTGTTAATCTATGAGCATGTTGGCATAGATTACTATAGGTTTGTTTAGTGTTTTGTCATAGGCTAGGTTAAGTTAAGTTAATTTAGGGTTTTAGCTGTGTCTTACTATCCATCACTTGCAGTTTTTAGTTCAGCTGTAGAAAATGTTTACATCCATCCCAAATGTAGCACCACAGCAGCCGGGATCGAGTACACCAACACACCTTGTTTACATTTCTCAAGAAGAAGCTCGTGGCCCAACTATAACTCCTTGTTTGGATTTCCCAAGAAGAAGCTCGTGGCCCAACTATAACTCCTTGTTTACATTTCTCAAGAAGAAGCTCGTGGCCCAACTATAACTCCTTGTTTGGATTTCCCAAGAAGAAGCTCGTGCCCCAACTATAACTCCTTGTTTACATTTCTCAAGAAGAAGCTCGTAGCCCAACTATAACTCCTTGTTTGGATTTCCCAAGAAGAATCTCGTGCCCCAACTATAACTCCTTGTTTACATTTCCCAAGAAGAATCTCGTGCCCCAACTATAACTCCTTGTTTACAGTTCCCAAGAAGAAGAATTATTATTATTAGCACCGCGTCTTACTACCCGTTCGGGTTATACGCACTTACGCTAATGTGCAATGGTAGGGTGATTGTGAGANTGTGAGATGAAATGGAGGACCTACAGTTTAACGTGGAATCCGAACCACGGTGGAGGCCTGGCATTCCCCACATTCACAAGATGTCTTGTCAGAGGTGAAGGAAGGGTTTGGTAATCAGATAAATCTGTGCCGGGACCGAGAATTGAACCCCGGCCACCAGCACAGGACTCTGACACCTCACCCCTAGACCACCAGGTCACCTACCCCAAGAAGAAACTCGTGGCCTTACTGTAATGTGGGATTAACGCTACCCTTGTAAACGCGGGTCATAGCCTGTATAAGTGGGCTAAATGCAATGCGCCCTTCTTTAGAAGAAACGTTTTGTTTGCATTTTATAACCTTTTAATTTTAATGTGTAGTAATTTTATATTATTTTACTATACATGACCAACCATATGAATACATATTTAAATTGGGTCACTGGCAGTATAAAGTACCTTCTGGGATTATAACTAAAAGGATATTAAATGCAAATTAAAGGTTTCATTATAAAAAAAATATTGAAAGGGCTCGATTGAATTTTTTAATATGGTTGGTTTCAGTAATATGTTCTTATTTTAGTGACATTTTTGTTAACAGAATAATGTTGTTCTTATGTCAGTTTTCGGTTTTTAAAATCAATCTCAAATTAATTTATAGTAATAAAACAATGTGAAAAATAAGCTCCTTTGCTGATGTGCGTCCTTAATAATATATTCCGCTTATTCAATCTGATGTATGATAGTGGAACAAAAAACATACTCTCTTTAACCTCGCGTCTTCTTGCCCATGCAGGCTATACACTAAAAGGATAGAAATTAAAGAGGTAGATTTGCATTAATGTAGCCGAATTCGCGTAGGGAGAGTGGGAAATCACGTAGAGGAAAAGCCACTCACATGGCAAGGATTCTAACCTCAACCTTTCCATCATTGGTAAAAATACAAGATGAGGTTGATGCATTAGCCAACTTGCCTACCGATGCGAGTCAATTTTTAATCATTCAAAACATTGTCGCTGAGCACCACAAATACTATTTATTTATTGAAGTAGTATTTTTTCCGTTTTATGTTTTAATTATTTACGTTCCAAGTTATTTGGTTTTTTACAGGAAAATGATTTGCAGAGTTAAGTTGGTCATGATTAAGCTACGGTTATTGGGGACAGTGTCAGGAGTACTAAACGTCCCGCTAAGTTTACCGGACTGCCTTAAACTAAGTTCATTTGAAGCTAATGTGCTGATGTAATCTTGTGTTTTAAAATTTCATGTTAAATCTCCTAATCTATTTGTATTTATTTTTAACTTGCGAAAATTGAATAATTTTTTTCCGCGAATTTATGTTATTTTATTTAAATATAGGTAAAAATGGCAGGGGTATTCAATATTTAAAGTGATATATACCCCACAAAATACGTTATTTTTTAAGTTTTTTTAATAAAGTTATGCATAAAATATGTATAAATGAGCTTACTTACTCTATGGCATTAGGAACTCGAAAAGGTCATTGCCGCACACATAAAAGTATACTACTTATCACTTAATTAGCTAGTTCTTATCCAGTTCACAAATTAAAATAAATTCAATTTTTTTTAATTCATACGCAGCTAATAACGACCCTGTCTAGGGAGATTGGCTGAAGAAGATATATTAGAGTAAATGTACCCACATTAACGTGGAGGGTTGGTAAGACTACAGTTAAAATAGAATGACCAGCTTCGGTGACCACGTGATCTAAAGCACTAACCTTTTGTTGTACTAGACTGCCAAAGACGGGAATATTGAGGTTCAATCCCGGTTGGGTGTACTGAGAGTGGTTTTCCTAAATGTTTTCTCACTCTCCCTCCACGCAAATGCGGATGCAACAAGGGTGGGTTTCTAAATTGGTTTCCAAATAGTTTTACACCCTCCCTTTACGCAAATGCGGATGCATTTCCTCTAAAGTAAGCCTGCTTAATCCCTAACGCATTAGTGTAAGTAGTGCATAGACGTATAACCTGAACAGGTAGTAAGACACAGTGCTAAAAAAACATGTGAATAATTAACCTATATTGATCCAGTCTGAATTAGAACCTCGTCCTCTTACCCTAGCGGTTGTCAAGTGAAATGCGAGTCTAACGCCAAAGAGCCTCGAACAAAGTCATAGGTTACAAAGTAAACACTCTATAAAAGACTTCTGTATAGCTCCAGTTCGACCCAACTGCACCCCACAAACCAGTGCAAATTTCTGATTTAGATAGAAAATAACATTTTTGATAGTTATAAGAATTACTAAAACCATTTTTATACATTTATATGACAAGACAATATAATTATGATATACAACTGCCACTTTTCATAAATAATATCAATATACAATCTGGTGCTCAATTGGATTGCCGGTGACGGAGGAGTGGGGTTAAAATCCGGTAGGCTGTATTGAGGGTGTTTATTTACGAAATAGTTTCTCATTATGCTGCAATGCAAATGTGGATACATTACCTCTAATAGTATACCCTGGGCATCTGTATCATATCAGAGAAATTAATGTATGCACATAACACAAGCTAGTACTAAGACGCGGTTGAAAAATATCAATATCTATAAAATAATATTAATAGTAAAATAAAAATGTTATAATTGTTTATTGCAAAAACAAAATGTGTTTGTATTTTCTAAAAGTTACTTTCAACCATAATTCTACTGTATAAAAATTAAAGGGTAGAAAGGTATGGCCTGACATAGTTAAAAAGCATTAGTTAAACACTTGACAGAGACGAACAGTTAGAAAAATCATAATAGCTGTTAAGTGCTCAAGCCATTATTTCTAGGGATCATGACAGTGGTTTCAATAGACTAAATTAATTTTTATAAAATGTGTAAACTCCCACATCAAACAGAAAGAGAAATTAATGCAATTACAATTTACCAATGAGCGCATTATCAAAACCTACATTTATAAAAGGTTTACAATACAGAGGCTGATTAATTGTGTGTTGATAGGCTCATAGTGTTGTATAATTTTGTAAGCAAATTATTTTTGAAATAATTATATTTTTCTGACAGATATATACTGCAGTCCAATATAAAATGAAATAATAGAAAATACAATATATTTTTTTGCTGCAAACAATAACTTTTTACTATATTGATAAGTGTTATTTTATAGGTATTTATAATAACTATCAAAAGTGACATGCATATCACTTGTCTTGAAGGATGAGCTACACTTTTACTCAATAGTCAGAAACCAGATTTAAGTTTTGGTTATTTTACTTGTATTAATTTTATATAATATATAATAAATAAGCTGTGATTCCCCATATGCAGAACGGGTACATCAGCTAGGTTTTTTTGCGCTGTCGAGATGTTGTGGTGTTTTCTTTCTTTTTGGGTCGTATACACAATAAGAACACCAAATAATCCATATTTTAGAATGTTTGTCTTTTGTCCAGGGTTTTTTTCTTCAGTAAAGTGAAAAAGTATTCATCGGATCGAGACGGAATTTCTTCTGTTGTACTCTCCTTATTTTTCAGAGAACTATATTAAGCTATAATATATATTATACCCTGACGCTAGCTCATCAGCAAGATTAGTATCAAAAAAATCGGGCGGAAGCAGTGAAACTTCGTCGCGGCTGGTATTGCGGGTACATAAGATTGCACTTGATATGAGCTGGGGTGTGAAGGGGGAGGGGGGAGGCCGAGCTCGTGTTTATTCCTGAATCTTCCTGAAGTTGTCGAACGTATTGTTTAATGCGAGAAAAGCTGCAGGTAAATTCTAGTTATAAATAATACACGGTTATTTATATATTTATAACGAAAAAAGATGTGTTAATAAAAGAGAATCGGGTTTTAAGAAAAGTAAAATCAAAATTTTGTAAGAGTCTAAGATCCTTGAAAAGTACTATTTTGAACACAAGAAACAACTTTCGTGATGTTCGTCACGTGCCCACTTCTCCCCGAGTTATAGACCATGACGACCAAAACCGAAGTACGTCATGCATGCCAAATGTCGCGTGTGGTGAAGAATCCACAAGCCCACGGGA
>CABFVX010001912.1:69100-136336 GCA_902151425.1 Timema shepardi | reverse complement strand
AACTCTAAACACAAATTCTGATTTTTCCATTTAAATATAATTTTCAATTTTCGAAAGACTTATTCTCCAGTTGGGAGACTTTGAATAAACATTTGTGCATGCAAATGTTTTCAAGAGGGGGGTTCCCATTTCTGCAGGGACATTTTTTTAAGGTGTGCTGTATAAGCCGTCAAATTTTGGGATGAGTAATTTGTTTTTATGCTTTGTGGTTCCGAAGTTACAGAACAAATGTATGCACTAGCTTTCCTGTTGAAAACAAAAGTTTAAATTTCGTGAAAATTTTTGCTCAAGTTACTTCTATGTTGAGCATTAGCTTACCAACCCTTGTAACTTGGGAGTCTCTATAAAGTACCAGCAATAATAGGAAGATTACTAGCTCTGTTTGTGATACCTCTACTAAAGTATGAATGTAATAATTGCCACCACAATGGAGAGAAAATAGCAATGATATTTGAATTTGGGGAAAGGCTCTATAGTTTCCTTATGCTTATGATAATTGATGTGGCTGTTAAGGGCTGCACAATCCATGGTGTTTATAGAAATAACCACATAGCACAAAAATCAAGTCTGCATTGGATGGATTAATTTTCATTATCATTCTAATCATTTTTATCTCAGGAATAGGCTTTGTGGTGAGAGAAGGTCTGCAGGCAGAGGTGGTAGGGACAAATGACTGGATAATAAAGATGAAGTTAACTGACAAAGAAAAAAAGGTAGAGCTGATACAAGTGGGATGCCCAGCAGAAGAAAAAGACAAGTATGAGGAAGACCTAGAAAAACATATGAAAAACAAGTGTCAGGTAGTAATGGAGTATCTTAATGCCAAAGTACGAAAAAAGAGGATGGTTTGGAGATGCTAGGGAAAGAAGGGTTGGGAGAGAGAAGTGAGGAGGGTGGAAGGCTGTTGGAGTTATGTGCAATAAATAAAATTAAAGTGGCAAACAGCTGGTATTAGAAGGAAAAAGAAAGTCTTAAGATGACTAGATACAGTTGGGACAACTTTATCATGGATGAAGAAATGAAAAGGCAGACTGTAAACATCGAGGTAATACCAAATGTGTCCTTAGTGACCACAGGTTGTTGGTGGCAAAAAGATGGCAATGTATAAAAAAGAAAAAATAAGGGTGTGAAGGTTAAAAAATGAAGAGGAAAGAGAGCTGTACCTAAGAAAGACAAGAAGCTTAATATTAAAGGATGAGATACAAAATGTATAGGTTGAATGGGAAAGGTTTAAGAATGTTTAGTGGGAGCTGCAGAGAAGGTATGTGGGAGGACAAGTAATAAGAGGAAGTGGAAGGAGACCCCCAAGGGGAATGTAAGGGGGAAGGAAGCAGTGGAGGATAAGAATAAAGCATTCAGAAGGAGTTTTAAGAATAGGAATAAGTAAACGGAAAGAAATGGATGAAAAATGGACAGAAATGCTGTAACAGGACGTGGAAGGAAGTATAAAAGCGTTATATAGCCAAGTAAGAAACAGGAGAGAGAAAAGACAAGAAATTAGAATGATGGATGAAGAAGGAAGAACTATGAATGAGATATTTTGAGATGTTCAGCCTGGAAGAGGAAACGATGAGAGTGAAACATAGGAGCAAGAAAAAAGAGCAGAAGAGGAAACAGGTCCCACATGGAAAGAGGTAGATGACACATTACATAGGATGAAACAAGGAAAAGCACATAATATGGACAAACTGACTGTGGAAATGATAAGAGTTGCAGGTGAAGTAGGAATACAATGGTTATACAGGATGCTAAGAGTGGTTTGTAAGGAGAGTAAAGTACTACAAGAATGGAATAAGGGTGTTATAACTTTTTTCAAGAAAGGAGACAGGAAGAGTTGTACAAATTATAGGGGGTAACGCTGAAGTGCCACTGTACAAAAAATATGAGAAGATACTGGGAAAAGAGAAACAAAATAAAATGAAATGAAGGCGGAGAAAGGAACAGCACAGAATTAGGAAACGGTGGTTTATAATAGACTTAATCTTGGCCATACAACAGCTGATGGAAAGAAAATATGAATATGGGAAAGACATATTAGTATTTATGGATGTGGAGAAGGCATGATAGTGTGGCTCGAAATAAAGTTTGGAAAGCGGTGGAGACCAAAGCGGAAAAAGGTGTGGTAAATGAGAGTGAAAATCATGTATGAGGATAGGAGTGGTGTTAAGACATTAGAAGGAAAAACAAAAAAATGGATGGCAGCAGGGGATTGCCCTCTCATCACTACTATTTTTAATTGTAACGGTCATGAATAAATTGGGAGGAATAATTAAAGCCATGATGTTTGCTGATGACTTGATGGTATGGGGGAGAAGAGGAAGTACAAGAACAGCTACAGGAATGGAATGAGGAAGCGAAAAAGTGTGGAATGAAATTTACCATGGCAAAATGTGAAGTGGTGGTAAGTGACAAAGAGGATAAGACCTGGTAAAGCTATTAAGGTGGGTAAAAGAGCTGAGAAAAGTACAGAATGTCAAATATTTTGGAAATGTGATTGAGGCAATAGGTGTAAATAGAAAATATATAATGAGGACAGCAAGGAGAGTTGTTCTATAGATGTGCAAGAGACCTGCTATGGAGAAGAGAAGTGCCTTTGAAGTGTTGTACAGGGTGTACTGTGTACCCATTGTGACATACGCAGTAGAATTGAGAGAAGAATAATGGAATATATTAAAGGAGGAAGAATGGTGGAAGATGGGAGGCATTTTACTATATTGACCCAACCAAAGCCTGAAAACAATTGATTTTTAGCTCAGGCTCAGAAAGATTTTATTCTATTGTGTGTGCTCAGCTATAAGTAATACTTATTTCTGGTGCATGCACAATTGCGATTTGAGTAGACATGATAAACAGAAGTATGTACAAACAATGTTCCTCACACATGTCATAACTCACAATGGCAACAAAAAACTGCCAGAGAATTTTCATACAAACAAGATGGAGCCGCATTACGTCAAGAAATGTCCAGTAGTTGAAGTAATTATCTTAAATGTGTTCATACAAAATCAAATTGAGGAATTCTTGTGTTAGTTGCCACACAAGCACACACAATTAGGTTTCCTTTAGCTTTGTAAAAAAAATATTATTTATAAATAGCAGGCTAAGGAAAAAATTCTAGCATAATTCTAGTTTTTATTCAATTAGTGGCCACCCTAATTAAAAAAATACTATCATTATAAGACAATAGTGAAGAGTTTATTTATTTAGCATTATGGTTAAGTAAAATTTAATTGATTTACAATAATTCGTTTGAATTTTTCATATAAAGAAGTATCTGGCTACTTTATACACATTCTGTGTAGGTGTTAGTACAAACTTAAATAAATAAAAATATTCTCAACAAAATACAAATTTTATTACACAAGATAATACATAAAAACATAAATATAGCGTCAGGTTAAAATCAAGTGTAGTGTGTTGGGTTGCAATAGCTAAAAGGAAAAAATATTCTTTTTACTACAACAATAAAATAAACAAAAAGTGTGTAAATGTGAGTTAATAACAAACATACTTTCAACAAAAATTTAATTTCACCACATAAAATAGTTCATTTTAATATACAAAACAATAAATAATTCATAGTTATACAACATACACCAGAATAATTAAAAATTGCCTATCAATGCCAAACTTCCGAAACCTTTGTTGTCTAATTAACATTAAAGTTTATTTTTGGATAAGTAATATTTGCAACTTGCCATGGCTTATACTAATTAGTATAGTTCACAAGCTTAAAAATCAATTCAATAGAACCAATCTTAAGGCAAACCTGTATTCAATCCATACATTACAATGGCTTTAAATAGAAACAAACACTTTAATACAGATGTTTTCAAGTTACTTAGCAATCAAAAGTTTAATATAATACTTCAATTTAATCAAAAAATGCTGAATCATCTAAATATGAATTTATAATCAAAGGATTTGGAAGTGAGGTGAAAATGTGTAAATATGATTTAATAAGAGATACTCTTTCAACAAAAAAACATTTTTTACTATACAAGATAATTCAGTGAAACAGCAATAGTGCAGTGTTTTAATGCTAATGCTTTTAACTGGAAAGCATTAATAGGTTTAAAACTTACATTGAAAAATAAACAAACTATATCTCCCGATAGAAAAAAAGTCAACAGAACACGTTCAATGAACTGAAACAAGTTCAAAGAGCGAATATATTATTTATTTCATCATTTTATCTTCTATAACTTACTGCTAGTAATAAAAAAAGGCGCCTGATGGCGCTTTTTAAATTAAACATTGAAAATAGCATAGCAGGGAAAGGCCTACAAATCAGAAAAAAGTAGGCCTCAAAGTTCACAATAATAAACACAACCAGACATACAATTATGAAATTTTCAGGGTATATGTCACCTTCTTCAGCAGAAGTGAGTAAAACACATATTGGACAGGTAGATCATGGTCACTTAGATATTGTTGTTGCCTGTTCAAACTTGTCTCTTGGTAGATGATTTAATGTTGTATTTATATATTTAATTATTGCATTATTAAATTATAAGTTATTATTGTGTGTATAGAAATGCCTGACTGGTGTGAGTAGGCCTGCTTGAAAGGAAAGGAGAGATGGTTCTCTAAGGCTGAAAACAGGGGGGTGCTTGGATTTGGTTATGTATTGGTGAACAAGTTCCCACCTATGAAGCATTGTAATTATTTAGGAGGCCTTATATTACTCTAGTACTATATATAGCACGAGTTAAAATTTGCATTTATCCAAACACACTTTGAAATTGGAGACCTACAATTTTATGATGTGTAGGCCTTGCCTTTCTATCCGCTTTTTAATGTTTAATTTACTCCTAATAATGTTTTGGAAAATTTAATAACAGTGAAAATTGTTCTCACATGGCATGAAACACACACTTGGATGAAAAAAGCTTAATACATTTCATACTCTGTGCATATTATTCACTGCATCAATTTTTGTTTTAGTGGGATGAAAGTTTTTGATGAAGAAAACTCATTTTTTGGCCAATTCATTTGATAACCAGTCCAAACCTTCATATAATCCATGGCCTTGAGTTGCACATGTTGCTTGAATATACCACTGGAACAAAATAGTACATTTAATTTCAGGTTGTTATTATAGTGTTAAGTTTTAACAATTTCACTGCTGACAGAAAATACATGGTCCATACTAGAACTGCTGAATATTTTTAACGTAGTTTGTGATTTTTCTAATAACAAAGTAAATATGCTATAATAATGATACTTACATCATTTTAAAGGGCAGATTATGCACTTTAACTTGATATATAGATGAATGATATAATTATGATACCAAAAGTATTTTTTAATAAAATAAAAATATAACTAATAATTTTTTTTGTGATAAACAGTGTAATTAATAAAGTATGTCAGTAAATGCTTTAGTTAATATTAAAACATTACTAAACACCAAGTAACAAACATAAAATGTTATTACCAATTAAAAAATATATTTTTAATGAAACAATTCAAAACAGGTTGCAAGACACGAACCAACATTACACATATTGTACTGATATCTGTGTCTCGCCTACCAGCTTTTCTAATTTATTTTAGCCTTTTGGACCTTTTTTTTAAATATTTTTTCATTCTATTTAGAGGTGTTGGAATTAATTCAGTAAGATGTTTTCCTGAAAGTCGAGCTAGCTGTAGTCTGTTATAAATATAAAACTCAAACAAAAAATATGGTCATGGATAATAACACGAACTAATCTCAAACAGAGCTGCTATGACCAGACTTGATGATAGCTGTAAAGATCGATTGTTACTATTGAAATAACGAATTCATGTGTGACCTAGCAGCAATTTTGGTCCTAAATATCCATAGACGACCTCCAAATACTGCTAGAGACATATTAAAACATCCAAATACTTTTAAACACATGAAAAAAATGGAATACATTTTAATACATCTCCCGTGTTCCTAGTGGGTTCCATAAAGACGTTCAAATAGCATGGAGTGTGTTAAATGACACTTTTTTTAATGTATATGATAGATTATTGAAAATTTACAGTAAGTTACTTAACTAAAATTTTTCTAGACAAGCAGTTTTTACCTCAAGAGAGCAGCAATGCATTAAAATTTTTTTTATAACATGAGTTATTTTCAAAACCTTAAATAGGATATGCAAATTTAGAGAAAAATTGTATATTTAAGATGTTTTTTGGATTGGGATGAGGCAGGGTAAACACAGGTTAAACTATTTTGAAATAATGTTTATAGACTAATTATTTGACATTAATACTGTGTAAAAATAGTGTTGATCCCAGCTGCTAAGACTTAGGAACAAGTTTCTTTTCTACATTTTAGTCATTTATTCAGAGCTTCTCTTTCTCTTAAATTATTTTTTTAAGTTTAATTGTTATTATAATTAGAAAAAGGTATATAAAGGGTGGATAGAAACATATAAAAGGGACAAATACAATATGGCTTTTACAATTAAAACAAGAACACAGGTTACACTTTACATTGCTGCCATTGGAGAAAGAGGTAATGGCTGTCTCGTGAACAAAATCGATGGTTGCCGCCCAATCGCCCGACCTAAGTTTTATTCTATTATTATATTATTATTAGCACCGCGTCTTACTACACATTCGGGTTATACACACTTACACTGATGTGTAATGGTAGGGTGATTGTGAGATGAAATGAAGGACCTACAGTTTAACATGGGATCCAAACCACGGTGGAGGCCTGGCATTCCACACATTCACAAGTTGTGATTAATACATGTCTTGTCAGAGGTGGAGGAAGGGTTTGGTAATCAGATAAATCTGTGCTTCATTCTATTGAAACTTATGAAAGAGGAATGTGAAACTAACAACAAAACTTCCTATGAGCAGAAATTAAAAGGGGAAAAAAAAGGGGTTATGAGTAAAGAATGGTAGGAAATGTCCAATGGCAGCAATGTAAAGTGCGAACTGTGTTCTTTTCATTGTAAAAGTCATATTGTGTTTTTCCTTTTGTGTGTTTCTTACCACTTTTGCTTTATCTTCTTCCAAATATAATAGATTATCAGCAAATGTTCCCAGCCTGTGGCAGGGTCAGTTTAGTAAAATGCCTCCATCTTCCCCTTCCCTTCCACCATTCATTATTAACCATATATAAGCTTAACTACTGTTTATTTTATACCCCGATAGTTTGTTTTTATCTCATTTTGTAATATACGTCTTTATTAAGAATTAATTTAGTTTTTTAAGTCAAACTTTATCTGTTAATTTTATTAGTGGGACCAAATTGATCATTGCAAAATTATAGCTGGAATTTATTTTCATGAAATTCCTTGTTTTGACTGTATCTATTGTAGAAACAACACCGAGTAGCAGAACACAGTGCTCGCCGAGCAGAGACTAGGACTTGACCAAGTAGAATCCCAATCTCTAGGTTTTAAGAGTCAAGCATGAGCTAACTTTACTTATTCAATTTATATTTATAATAATGTGATTAGAATATAAGTCACATCTCTACTTAGATCTTGTTTAGTAGTTTAAATTTTCATATGTAATAGGGCTAGTTTTCTTGATATTAAAAATATTTAGTTGGTTGAAATGTTTCATTCCTGGTTTAAACCTAAACCAATTGACTTACACGGCGGTTGCGAAGTTGATTTAGGCCAAGTTTATCTGTAAGCTCTGCTGCACTCATAGCATCAGGAAGATCCTGTTTGTTAGCAAACAGCAATAAAACTGCATCTCGAAGCTCGTCTTCTTGTAACTAAGAAATAAATCATTGTAAACTCAATATAACAATTATATTTACAATTAAGCCTTAAATAATCAAATAAAGGTGAACTTTAAACATTAAGTTCTCTGATATTAAAAGTATTTAAAATTCAATTAACAGGATTAATTTTCAATTATGTAATTTTATCATGCATTCACAGTTATATAATAATAAGAATGATTTAAATTATTATTATTATTAGGACCGTATCTTACTACCCGTTCGGGTTATATGCACTTACGCTAATGTGTAATGGTTGGGTGATTGTGAGATGAAATGGAGGACCTACAGTTTAACGTGGGATCCGAACCACGGTGGAGGCCTGGCATTCTACACATTCACGAGTTGTTATTAATACAATGATTTAAATCATTGATGTCATGTCCATACTGTATTATTGAATATGGGGATGTAAAAGAAAAAACCATGCGCTTTAAAATATATATGTCTAAGGATTTGCCTTGTAGTTAAGTTTCATTCAATTACTATTGTCTATATACTTACCAGAAAACTGTAGGCCTCAAAGTTCACAACAAAACGCAGTTTGTGTTTTAATCTCAGAAAGAAAGCAAAATAAGGAGACTGATTTACTCTGAAAATTTCATAATTATGTGGTGTTTTATTTGTGTTTTAATTGTGAACTTTGAGGTCTACAGTTTTCTGGAAAGTGTGTAGGCCTTGCCCTTCTATCCTCCTTTCAATGTCTAATTTAATACAGCCATTTTCCCTTTATTGTCTATATATGAAAAACACGTGATGACTGATGCAAATTATATTATTTTGGTATTTAGTTATCATATTTTCCTTGGGATTCCACAAAATGTCTTTAGTGGAGTGAAACTGATAAACTTTCTAAATGGTTTGATTTATTACCATATTTTGAAGTTCTTTTTCTGCTTCAGCAACTCTTTCTCTATCATTTGAGTCTACAACAAATATCAAGCCTTGAGTGTTTTGGAAATAATGACGCCACAAAGGTCTAATTTTGTCTTGTCCTCCAACATCCCAAACCGTGAAGCAAATGTTCTTGTATTCAACAGTTTCAACATTAAAACCTGAAACAAAATATAGGTTGTATGGAAATAAGGAAATGCAATATTGTCCAGATATTACATTTGTAGGGTAATGTAAATAATTTGAATTAATTTTTATGATAAAACAATGAATTTATATAACCCAGGTATTTCTTACATACAAATAACATTAATATAGTTGTGGACTGTCTCATATCCAAACAATATTTTTAAGAAAAAGTATTAATGAAAAGACTGGATTTTTTTAAGATTGTAAAATATATAATTAACATAAAGTAAGCATTCTTAAAAGGTTATCCAAACATGAGAAGTTTTAAAATGGTCTATATTGGTCAGCAAGTAAAATTAAGTGTAGGTACATTGTGTCTGGACTGGCAAATGAAAAGTACTAGATGGCCATCTCTACCAGAACTATTTAATTGTTTAAAATCCATATCAACGAGCCAGATACAAACAATTCAAATTACAGGCATGTTAAGCAAGAAAATAAAATTAATTTAATTGTTTAGATAGAAGATTAAACAGCTCAGTTTAAGTGATTAGAAAATATGCGATGTTGAATTGATTATTAGTGTGGATATGTAATCATTATTCTGAACAATAAAGTATGATGGCCTTGATTGTAAACACTTGGGGATAAAAGTTCACATATAATTTGAGTGACTCCATCCTAGAAAGAGTTTTATTTTAATGGCTACACAAAAACATAAATATTTTATATTCACCCCTTTCAAAGTTGAAAACTACTTTTAAATCTAAATTAATGGCATCACCATCAACATAGATTAACTTTATGGTTTTTGTTGGGAAGTCAAATAATATAAAATCTGTTAGAGAAAAATCGTTTGTTGGTATTTCACTTGTGGAGGTATTTTCTGGCATCAAAGTTTAAATGCCAAACTAAATTAATTTACATACCAATTGTAGGAATGGTTGTAACAATTTCACCCAACTTCAATTTGTACAGGATTGTAGTTTTTCCAGCTGCATCTAAACCAACTGAGAATAAAAACAAACATTTTACTCACACATTCAAGATAGAATGCTTCTACTATTACATGTTAATTCAGTAACCTAACAATCGGCGCTAAGAAAATTTGCCAGAGGACAAAAGATGTGTTTCTTTTTTTAATAATAGGTTTTAAATTAAATGCAAGTATGGTATATGGTGGCTTGTTCTAATTAGTTCTATGACACACAAACATCAACTAAAAATTTATTAAATGGGAACCAAGCCAATGGCACAATGATAAATGTTTGGCCCAACCGGGAATCAACATTTGTATCAATAGATTAATTTGAATGAAGCAAGAATTACTATATCAAAAGAATCAATATTTGTTATATTTATTGAAAAGAATGAGACCTTGATTTTTTTTAAATGAGTTAAGAACAAGTCTATAAGAAAAGAAGATTCAGCAAAGCTAGTACTAAACCATTCACCATTAATAACTATTTATGAGGGCATGTCTGACACATTCTTAATATTTAAAGTGTTAGATTGTAAATCAGCTAAATTTGTAGTCTAACTTTATTTGCACATTTAAATTTTGTTCATTAGATACTTTGACTAGAGGATAAAAAATTTAGTGGGGATAACAGAATGTCAGATAAAGGGTGTTTTATTGATAAAACTACCTCTATGATCCTTTGTTGCAGAGTCTATAGTCTATTTTATTTTCAAGTGGATTAGTATTTTAGCTCTTCTTATTCCACTTCACTGGGTTTATTTAACAAAGGAGGCACCAGCTTCGGTGGCCGCATAGTCTAAGCCATCATTCTCACAATAAACTGGACTGCCAATGACAAGGAGATTGAGGTTAGAATCCTGCTCAGGTGTACCAAGGGTGTTTTTTTAATGGCTTTCCATTCTTCCTACATGTAAATTTTACAGTCCTCTTTCCCATAACATTCATGTACTTAATACATGTGAGTAACCCAACAAGAAATGATGAGAGTAATATAGTAGTCAATATTGTTGGTTCACTCCTATCAGCCTTCCATGACAAAATGTGTTTTGAAATAAAAGTTATGTTTGTGTGCATAATCTGACAAGAATAATTGTGAAGGCTATGTTTTATATTATCTACACAATCACTTGCCAGTGAGTATTATTATTATTATTATTATAATTATATATACTTATGAGGGTAAGAGGGAAGTGGGTTATATAAAACCAACAACAGTGATCTAGGAATACCCCGAGATCTGTAGAGAAAATAAAACAGGATTAAGGGATATGACCAGATGAAATATACTTTGTATTAACCAAAACTAAACATTTTATCCNTATGACCAGATGAAATATACTTTGTATTAACCAAAACTAAACATTTTATCCCTGAATTGTCTACACATCTCTATGCCCACGACTATGAAACTCCTATCTCAATATCTTTTAGAGCCAGTCCAAGCTATAAAATGTTCTTGGCTCATTAAGATATTCCCTGCACACATCATCTTTGTTTTTAACAATTTTGCCTACACCATTGGTTATTTTTAGCACCATTACCTGTTCAGGTTAAAGATATATGTACAAATTATGCTAATGTGTTACAGATAAAAGAATAAGTTATTTAGAATAAATGTACCTAGATTTGCATGGAGGGAGTGTGAAAACCCATTTAAGGAAAACCACTCTCGGTACACCCAATCAGGATTTGAGCTCCAATCTCCCCGCTATTGGCTGTCTAGTATATTGTGAGTGTGATGCCTTAAACCATTTGACCAATGAAGTGGGGTTACACTATTGATATTTTAAAAATAAAACTATACTATGTGTAGATAAACGAGTTGAGAACTGATCCTGCCCCAATCTTTGCATGAACAGTAGACCATACTGTGTGAATGGCTAACTAGTAGTGCAAGTGGGCTCTTGAATTTAAATTTTTAAGGTTGAGAATTTCACAACTAGGACTCAAACATTTTTTTGTTTGTTTTCAAATTCCTTCTTGAGTATGCATACTTTAAGGTTACATCAGAATATTGTAGGCAATCTACTCGTGACTATTTGAACAGTTACTGTAGTGTCAAGCTTTGTCACTTACTAAGATAACATGAGTCAAATTAATCCCAAACTCTATAGAAGCTAACCTCAGGCCTAAACCCTGATTTTATAGGAAGTCCTATTTCAGGATGTCTACTGAATTGGCGAAACAAAAATTAGTGACATTTTGGTGACCTTTTTTGACCACAAAATTCCTTCGGTAAATGGATGAACATTATATAATGTATATATAGGCACAATGCATTCACACGCAACATTAAACTTTAACTAGATGGTGAATGTTAACTTTGTCCTTGGTATCAAGGTAAAAACAATCAAGTAACTTGTGGCTAGTACATGGCATCATGGGTAGTGGGGTGGCTCGACATTTGACGTGTTTACGTTGTTACGATGCATGGGAAATTCAAACAAAGATATTTTCGTGAATTTATGGCCAAAATATTGAAAAATCTTGACTTTTGCGATCTTTTTGGCAAATGGTAGCTTTTTAGTGACGTTTGTAACCCAGTAGACAACCTGTATAGAGACCCTGTATTTTGACTACCAACATTGATTGAAAGTCACTAAAAATGTCCATTCTAAAAATATGTCTTATTTGATTTATTAGTTATAAAGTTCCTCTAAAAAGTTATCAAAACTATAAAATAAATTTTTAGATTAACTTAAAATCAAATAAAACATATTTCTAGAATGCCAAATTTTAGTGACTTTAAATCAATGTTGGTGGTCGAAAGTGGACTTCCATAAAAACCAGTGATGTGTGTAAATTTTGGGTATGGCACAATGAAAAATACCAACTGTAGTTTAACTTTGAAAAAATACAACTAAATTACTGATACAGTACTAATATTGTAATAATTTTTTTAAAAAAAGCTCTTAATAGCTTCTATTGATACCTAACATTAAAATATTTACTTGGAAACCCCCCCCCCCCATCCAACATGTTAACAAGGTGTCTCCCCGACTATAGTTTTGAAATTCCTGTATATTTCCAGTATTTTTATTAAGAAATCCAGTATATATGAAAGTTACTAAGAGACAAATAATCCCTATTTCAAAATCATAAAATGATAGAAAGTTAGAGGAGGCCTAGGTCTGTCATAGTTAAACATTTTAACATCAAGAATCGAGTGCTTTGACCCATATATTAAGGATGGGATCCTAGGACCTACAAGGAATATTCATGGATTCAAGACTCAATCATAATCACTTTTTTAAATAGATACTAAGTTTGAGTTTATTATTAAAGGTATTAAAATAGTTAAATAGTTTCTTGTGGCTAAAACCAATATAATGATGGGAAAAACCTAACAACAAAACCCCAGATCATTTATTTACCATTTAATGTAAACAAAATCAGAAGTGAAGGAAAAAATCCTATTTATTGGGAAAGTTAAAGACTTTAGTAATTAAGATACAGAACCTTTAATGAAAAATAACCAATAAATATTTTAATAAAAATTACTTGGAAATAAAGATAATTGCAGTTAACTAACATTATTAAAAATTAAGATGATAAAACTCAAAAACATTTTTTTTAAGAATGTAGACACAAGTTAAGTCATTCAACCACAAAACTTTTTCAATTTTTGCATTTCATGTTCTAACACTTCTGCCTCTTCCTTTGCTTTCTACATAACTGTTCTTTTCACTACTACTTTTCTTATTTCTTCAGATGTTGTTTTTCTTTTTTGACTTAAGTCTACTTCAATCCTTTTCTTCTTATCAAGTGCTTCTTTCCTTATTCCTGATGCATTCCTCGCAGAATGAATCATCTTTTTTGAAATTGTCATATTTAGAAGTCCCCGGGTTCCAGTGACTGCATCATAAGTTACACGTTGAGCAATAAGGCTGTCCTCGTGTAGGTTTTCAACCAGACATTCTTTATTCACAGTAAAACTTCGCTCAACGGCTGCATTGCTATGGAAGAGAACAAGAATTTGTTTAGTGAAATATTGTAGTTCCTGGGATACATTTACTCTAGAAAAAATATTCATGAAGAACTTATAAAGCCGGTCAACACTTGAAGTTAATTGTTTAAGGTAGTCAATAACTTCTTGCTTTGATACAGAGTCCAAGTAGTCTCTTTTTACAACATCAGCTTGAATTCTAGATAGTTGTTTCTTGTCTAGTAGGACTTCTAGTGCAGAAGTTATCATATAGGCCCTAACAGATGGATTGAGCATGACTGTGGGAGAGAGATAACTACCACCATTGACAATTTTGTAAGAGAGAAGACACTTATGTAAAAGTTTGTTGCAGAGATCAACTAGGAATTTTTGACAATCTCCTCTGAACTGAAGTATCTTGATGTTTTTAATTCTTTTCAAAGCTGCTGATGCTACGAACCCAATATCTACAGTAGGGAGTGATTTCATGTTGGATTGTTTCTTCAAATCAGCGGCTAACATTTTTTTGGAAGTATTTGCTGAATTCATTACATCAAATTTTACAATTCTGTTCATCAAGTGCTCAAGTAGTTTATTTAGGTCTGTAAACATAAATGGTAATAGAAGTTGATTGCTCTGATATTCGGTGAGAAATTACTTCAACTCAAGTGAAACTGACAGCATGAATCCCAACTTTGATGTCAGAAGTTCTTCCTTCACAAAAATTGGTTATGTTTGAAAATTATCAGATTTTGGAGGATGCTTGTTAGAATAAAAATAATGTTTTAAATAAGGCAGCATTGGCATTATTCTAACACTCATCTAATAGAACAAAACTTAATCAGGAAAAGAGATGATCCTGTTATTCTTTGATAGTCTGCACGTGTTGTTGGAAAAGCTTTAAATAAATAATATAGTGAGCGCAAAAACTAGTTAAAATTCCAACTAAAGTATTATTATTATTATTATTATTATTAGCACCGCGTCTTACTACCCGTTCGGGTTATACACACTTACGCTAATGTGTAATGGTAGGTTGGTAGGGTGATTGTGAGATGAAATGAAGGACCTACAGTTTAACGTGGAATCCGAACCACGGTGGAGGCCTGGCATTCCTAACATTGATTTTTATAGTATGACTCATTATTGCTTTAAGGTGTATCTCATTTACACCCTCTCTAGTGCACCTGAACTTGAAAACTATATCTAATTTAAGATTTTATGTATATGACATGCCTATATTATTTTGATGGCATATTATCCTAAGCGCTGTTGCAGATTTATCGATATTATCGGTATCGGCGCCGATATCGGTGGTAGTGAGATTCCATGTTATCTTATGGCCCTGTTGCACACGATGCCGACACATCATTATCGTGACGACTACTGACTTGTCTGAGCCATGTCGGCGGCCCCCCTCGATAAATACACCGATATCATTGCACAGTGCAGGGAGCCATATTGTTTGCTCGCCACCATCAACAAAACTGCCTATGCCTCTCGAGCACCGATAGCGATATTGTCGGTGTGTGTGTGTGTGTGCGCAACAACCCACGCCGGTATTGATGTTAATAACGATATCGGCGCCGACACCGATATCGGTACGTGTGCAACAGCACTAATGTTTTTTATATGTTAAGTTTCCATAAAAACAATTTCAGCTAGTAATGTAGTTTCAATGGTGTTTATGATACTAGGAAAAGTTCTTATGCGCAGTAGCTATACCAATGATAGGCATTGATAGTCAACACTTTCTTAATCATTATAGTACCTACACAGATTGTAATATTTTTATCACAGACTAAGAGTCGTTAAGTAAAACAATAAAGTGTTTCTTATAGTGCAATAAATACAGCATGTAAAAAATACAGTTTGATTTTGTTCACAGGGTGTCTGCCTGACTATAGTTTTGAAATTCCAGTATATTTCCAGTATTGCCAGTATATTTTTTTAAAAGAAATCCAGTATATATGAGAGGTACTAAGAGACAAAGAATCCCTATTTCAAAATCATAACATGATATAAAGTTAGGCTTAGCCTAGGTCTGTCATAGGTAAACATTTTTACATGAAGAATCAAGTGTACACTAAGGATGGGACCCTAGAAGATACAAAATATATTCATGGATTCAAGACTCAAATCATAATTTTTTTTTTAAATAGGTACTAAATTTGAGTTTTTTTAAAGGTATTAAAATAGTTAAATAGTTTCTTGTGGTTAAAACCAAATTAATGATAGTGAAAACCTGACAACCTAACCCCAGATCATTAATTTATCATTTAATGAAAACAAAACTCAGAAGTAAAGTAAAAAATCCAAGTTATTAGGAAAGTTAAACACTTATGTTTACAATATTTTCTGAAATTCAAATTTTAATGCTTACAATATTTTCTTAAATTCGAATATTAATCAAAGATTTGATGGCAAAATGAAGTTTCAGATTTGAAAAAAGGTAGTCCAACCCATCCTTAATACATGTGCGTAGACACACATAAATTAATTTTTTTGAATGACCTATACTACCATCGACCTCAGTGGTCTTGGGGTAGATTTGAACCCAGCAGAGGCTGAAGACTTTTTATTGAACAAGAAAAAATAATAGCTCAACATCCTTTGAAGGGTAAGTAAAGCCGTCAGTTCCAAATGGCAGGTAAAAGAACCCTGGAAGGTTTGTGAACATACCTCTCCTGCCAAAATGGTAGGTCATTTCACCTCACTTTAGAGGTACAAGTAATCAACATTGGTGGCACAACTTCAAAGAATGATTACAGCAAGGGAGTTTACTCTAACATAAAAACTTACTATTATCCCCACCACACCTTGACGGTCGATACTTTCCACAAGTTATATTTTTGATAGTGAATTTGTTTAATAAATATATAGTAATTAAGATAGAGAATCTTCAATGAAAAATAACCAAAAATATTATGTTGATAAAAATTACTTGGAAATAAAGATAATTGTAGTTCCCTGAGCTTATTAAAAATTATGATGATAAAACCCAAAAACAAAATATTTTTTTAGAATGTACAGAATGTAGACAAAAGTTAAAAGTCATTCAACCACAAAACTTTTTCAATTTTTGCATTTCATATTCTAACACTTCTGCCTCTTCCCTTGCTTTCTACAAAACTGTTCTTTTCATGTCTAATTTTCTTATTTCTTTAGATGTTGTTTTTCTTTTTTGACTTAAGTCTACTTCAATCCTTTACTTCTTATCAAGTGCTTCTTTCCTTATCCCCGATGCATTCCTCACAGCACCAATTATCTTTTTTTGAAATTGTCATATTTAGATGTCTGCTGGCTGCAGTGACTGCATCATAAGTTACACGTTGAGCAATAAGGCTGTCCTCGTGTAGGTTTTTAACCAGGCATTATTTATTCACAGAAAAACTTCGCTCAACGGCTGCATTGCTATGGAAGAGAACAAGAATTTGTTTAGTGAAATATTGTAGTTCCTGGGATGCATTTACTCTAGAAAAATATTCATGAAGAACTTATCAAGCTGGTCACCACTTGAAGTGAATTGTTTAAGGTAGTCAATATCATCTTGCTTTGATAGAGAGTCCCCAAGTAGTCTCTTTTTACAACATAAGCTTGCACGATAGATAGTTTATTTTATCTAGTAGGACTTCTAATGCAGAAGTTATCTTATAGGTTCTAACAGATGGATTGAGCATGACAGCAGGAGAGACACCACAACTATCATCCTTGGCAATTTTGTAGAAGAGAGATCACTTATGTAAAAGTTTGTTGCAGAGATAAATTAGGAATTTTTGACAATCTCCTCTGAAATGAAGTATCTTCATGTGTTTAATTCCTTTCAACGCTGCTGATGCTGTGGACCCAATATCTACAGTAGAGAGTGATTTCATGTTGAGTTGTTTCTTTAAATCAACGGCTAACAATTTTTTGGAAGTATTTGCTGAATTCATTACATCAAATTTTACAATTCTGTTCATCAAGTGCTCAAGTAGTTTATTTAGATCTGCAAACATAAATGGCAATAGAGGTTGATTGCTCTGATATTCAGTGAGAAATTGCTTCAACACAAGTGAAACTAACAGCATGAATCCCAAATTTGATGTCAGAAGTTCATCCTTCACCAAAATTGATTAATGTTGGAAAATTATCAGAATTTGGAGGATCCTTGTTAGAATAAATATACTGTTTTAAATACGGCAGCAATGGCATTGCTCTCTCTATCTCTCTCTCTCTCACACACACACACATGAGTTTTCTACACATCTAATAGAACAAAACTTCATTGGGTAAAGAGATGATCCTGTTATTCTTTGATAGTATACACGTCTTGATGGAAAATCTTCAAATAAATGATATAGTGAGTGCCAAAACTGGTTAATAGTCCAACTAGAGTTAGCATGTGCTGTTTTGTAAGCACCATGGACAATGTATAAAAAAAACAAGTTCCAAATTCCAGTAACTCAGGATCTTGTGGAGAATCTTCCTTCAAGTAACTTTTGAGATCACTTAAAAATTTGAGGTTTACATTTGGTCCATCCATGGAAACTTGAAGCATTTTTTTAAAGATTTAAACTCTCATCTTTTAGTGCAAGAATAAAGTTCATTCATATATCTTGAGCTGTTGCATGACCTAAAAAGCAAGATGTTAAATATCTTGTATGAATTTCATTTTCACTCCAGAAGCCACAGCCACAGTATTTATGCTCTCATCAAATGAAATACAATAAAATGAGCATTGCTTAAACATATTCGCAAGCTCGTTTTTGGAAAAAGGACCTGGTCTATACACAATGACATTTCCAAGTTTATCTTTATGCATTTGAAATGTCTGGGCAATATCACTGCTGAAAAACATTACTTTAAAAAGATCACTTCAAGCAGAAAAACTTCTATCAGAAGAATGTGTCAATAATTGAGTAATAAATAGCCCACAATAATTCAGCACAAGAAACTTCAACATTGACAAGGAAGCTCTGGATAGAACAACTAAATCTAGTTTCAGGTTTCAAAACTAATTCATGGTCATTAGCACTAAAATGTGCATCTTCATGTAGGTCTACAAATGACAATGCATTTTTGGATGTAGGGACCAAGTCCAATATATATATATGTTTTGCTCCCACTAGCTGCTTTCACTCTGTCAACATGCTTCTTTCCCTTGGTATGAGATCGGATTGAAGATATTCCTATGTTACTTATATTAAAGTTAGTTTTACACAAAGAACAATGGCCTTTACTTTGATCACAAGCCACTTTTTTGTAGCCACAGCCAATATTTAAACACTGTACTGTCCATCCAATCATCTCTAAAAGAGGTTTTTCCTCTGAGTCTATTCATTTCTTCTTAAACATAAAGGTCACAAGATAAACAAGTGGGATCTGCAGAATACTTACACCAGGACAAACTTAGGAATGGTAGTTTTTCTTTTGGTGGGATGGAGGGGGAGGAGCGAGAGGGGTGGGGGGTGAAGTAAAGAACACAACAAATACTATACTGTGCCATTGGAAAGTAAAGGTCAGGCAGGTACACCAATAGTTTGAAGTGCTGTTTGAACTTGAGCAGTTACAAGTAACTCATCACTCATAATGGTTACTGCTGGAAATGGAGGGCTTATTGTGGAGACAGAGAATAGAAAGGTCAGCAAGTGAGGGTAACATCTCCCCTGTAAGGTCATTTTCAAGGTCAACTTATTGTTTGGTAATGGCTAGTCTACAACCCGTCTACAACCAAACGCACCCGCTTGTCGGACTCACAACTACGCAATAACGTACTTTTGTCTGTCTACAATAGCTTACGCAAACACAATCGTATGTCTGAACTGTCGGACCAGCTTGTCGGGAGAAGATGAACATTGTCCATCTCTTGCGTTTATGTAGTTGCGTTGGCTTGCGTTCAGCCAATCAAAAAACAAATATGGATGGACTACTAAAATCAAATAATTTTAAGTTATTAGGTGTATGACAAAAACGCTTGGAAATGTGTAATATTGAAAACAGGATTTTCAGTTAAAATCATGTGTATGTAACCATTTAAATATTTTTTAAATATTTATTTCTTATTTGAAAACATTAATATGAATTTGACTTTAATAGTCATCATTGATGTTTGTTCCTATTGGTTGAAATTACGTGTTACGACTTTTCATTGTAGACAGTCTATTTTGTATTTAATAAAAGCGTAATTACAAGTGCATTTGCGATTGCGTAGTTGCGAGTCCGAGCGGGTATGTTGGTTGTAGACTGGCCTTAAACAAGGTAGACCAAAGGGGGAGTAATTGAGGGGTGGTTAAAATAGAACTATCAGTAGTCCAAATAATAACAGGAGTCTCAAAATGCTTAATCCAACATTTCACTCAATGTAAAAAGTCTGAATATTTTTCCAGAATCTGATCCAAAATTCCAGTATATTCCAGTATTTTCAGTATCAAAAATAAAATCAAGTATATTTCCAGTATTGGTTGACACCCTGGTTAAGATAAACTTATTTGAGCTTATGCTGAATCTGGGCGTTTTTAAAATGTGTAGGCCTATGAAGATTTCCACATGTGAGCATAACTAAACTTGTGCCTACCTTTACCAAGGAAACAGTAAAATATCATTTGATTCAGCTTTCCATCCTTGCCAGATTTAAAAAAAAAATTTGCACCACGTCTTATTACCTACCTGTTTAGGTTAGATGCACACAGGATTTGAACCTGTGGCTAGTGACAAAGCACCACCAAGGGTCCTAAGTATGATTTGACTTAGTGTGTCAAAGCAATAGTGATAAGAAAAATCCTATGACATTTTATACCATATGTCAATGAAATGCCTTTATGAATTATTTAAGTCAATTGTCAAGTACACAGTATATAAGAAACTATGAATAATATATGTATAAAAAATACTGCCATTTGGGTGGCAAATTGCTGCATCAGGTTAACACAATAGGAAGTGTCAGTGAGACCGAAAAAAGTCTGATAAAAAATATAGAATATTTAATTTTGAACAATTTAAGGTTTAGTTCTAGTCTTTTCATTTTAAAAATCAATGAAACTTATTGACATAGCTTATTTTAGTCTCTTACTTTTGTTAAAGATCTAAAGATTTTTAATATCTGTTTTTAGAGGTGGGTTTGTTTGATTCCTCATTTAAGAGCTGGAACCAATTACAGTTCTAAAAATGTAGTGGTCATGTGTCGACTCTTTAGTATAACAAAATTAAGAACATATTTTCTTAATAATTACACGGTAGGCTAAAAAGAAATGCATAATCTATAATTTACCTTTTTTTTATATACTAAAATCTGGCAAATTGGGATGTTATTTGTTTATTTTCCATACCCAACACATATTGTTGATATTTCAGTGAATCAACATTAATCAAACTCTCACACACAGCTATTTAACCTTTTTACATAAACTGGACTATTAATTATTTGCAGAACTAGGGCCTACGGGTTAAAACAATAGCAAGACAGAATTGCCGACTTAAGAAATCCTAATGCCGGGATCATGATCAACTTAACTTTCACATAACATACTGTAAGGGTTGGTTCCCTTTGTGTTTTTAAATGGGAGCCATCATGATGTAGTCAACTTTAAACATTAACTTTTTTTTAGCACCACGTCTTGCAACCCGTTCGGGTTACACGCCTATGTACTAGTTACACTAATGGATTAGGAAGGTTTAATTGTGAGGAAGTGCAGCCACATTTGCACGGAAGGCGAGTGAAAAACCACTTAGGAAAAAACACTCTCGGTGCACCCGACCAGGACTGAACCCTGATCTCCCTGTCTTCAGGAGTCTAGTGTGACATGATAGTAGCACGTCTGAACACACGGTCACCGAAGTGGGTAGCATTCAATTAAATGAATAGTTGTCCAGGAGAGAGCTGTATGTGAATGTTTTAATGTTAAATACCGTGTGTTCATGGCTAGACAGTCATTTTGTGAGCCACATCAACACAGCTATTTAGTAGGCTACAACATTTGTTTGTTTAGTGAATGCAGACATCTTGTATATAGTCTGGGTTATGCAAACTGTAAAACGTCTTAACTAAGCCTCTCATTACTTTATTTTGTAGCTACAGTTAAGCTTCTATTGCAAGTACTTGCAAAATAATCTATCATAAATGAATGAGTTTTATTTGAGTGTACAATTTGTTTTCAAACAGCCCAAATTGAATGTATGTGTTTTGCTCAAGTTGTTACGTTAAGTCATGTGAACCCTGATCATAAGCCTACACTAGTTTATATTACGTGAACTTTTCGTTATGTGAACATTGAGTTAATGATACCACACAATACACTAAAATATATATTATATTGAATCATAATAATTTGATAATAATCTATTAGAGGTTTATAAAAAAAAATCAAACAAGCTTAATCCAACATTCCAAGTCTCTTAAAATTCAATTAACATAAATTTTGGATGTATTAATACTAATAAATCAAAAACTTGTATTTCATGTAATTAAAAAAACACCTTAGAATTTCAAAAGAAACCACTAACGTTCTCTACCTCAAAAATCTGACAGCACTTAAGCCTATAACAGAGAAACGTAAGTTAGGTACTTTACATGATGCTTTATCTCCAGAATGAAATAAACCTTAAAAAAAACTAGCTCTAGTCTTTTAGAACTGGTTGGTTAGTATTTGAAGCTCAGTACTCTATAAGAGAAACAAGGCTGATTATTAAGCATAACTTTAAGATTTTCATTTACAGTTAAAAGACAGCTATTAAACTGTACTTAAGCTGGCAAGCATTAAGATTAAGAAGTATAAATTTGTAATTTATTGGTTTTAACACCTCATGGAACACACATCAAAATGCAAGAATTACAAGTTAATAAAGTTATCTTTTATGCAAATTCATAAATTAAAGAAAAATAAATAATTTGAATTAATGAAGTCGAATTATTAAAAAAATTAGGTGTCAAGGTTTACTTACCCATCAAAATTCTCATTTGTTTCTTACCAAAAAGGCGTGTTAAGACACTTGATATGGTTAACCCCATCACTAAGTCCAATACCTAAGTCAATTCAATTGCAAATTATAGAATAAAAATGTACAAAAGAACAAACACACAGAGTTTGGTTACTAATCTATAAACTTTAATGTGTTTGCCACGTCAATTCGAGTTACTCTGTATTCAAATATATAGCCATAGGTATATAATACTGAAATAAGCTTTATCATTGGAAAGATTTAAGAAAGAAAACAGCAATGCCATGAATACTTCGATTGCTCCAAGTAGCGACATTAAATCAAAGATAGATAGATATTTATAGTAATAAGAAGATAAATAAAATATATATGAATATATATATAAGGAAGATTGTTGTGCTTTGGAAATTGGAATATATAAATTTATAATAATAAAGTTGTTTTAATTTAACACACATTTAGTCTGTAATGTTTTAAGTGCTTTTTCAAGAGGTTCTGCTATTCAATAACTCCAAAACCAGTAACCTCACTTGCTTTGACCCCACCTTCAACAGCGAAAAAATAATCTTTCCATATGTATTTTGATGGAGTGCTACTTATAAATAATTTGCGACAATTAAAATGGAGGTGTGTTGAATTACAGAAATTGCTTGACAACGCTACAATTTGAAATACCGACAAAATACAGTATGCGTACGACATCGTGCAAGTATTTTTTATTTTATTTATTTTTATTTTATTTATTCAGAAGTTGTTTACAAAAAGAGCCAAGATCGGCTCGTATGCATATAAACATCCTAATGTAGGCGTGGTTCTGAGACTGAGAATAGAAAGGTCAGCAGTGAGGCAAACATCCCCACTGCAAGGTCATCGACAAGGTCAACTAATTGTGTGGTAAACAAGATAGACCAGAGGGGGAGTAATTGAGGGGTGGTCAAAATAGAACTATCAGTAGTCCAAATAATATCATGGGTCTCAAAATGCTTAATCCAACATTTCACTCGATGTAAAAAGGTTGAATATTTTTCCAGTATCTGATTCAAAATTCCAGTGTATTCCAGTATTTCCAGTATCAAAAATAAAATAAAGTATATTTCCAACATTGGTAGACACCCTGGTTCAAAAATACTCAATATCTAATAAAAATGTATTTTGTTTACTTTTATGGTGTTTTTTCTATCATTGTAAATATATGATTTCAACATAAAAAAACCTTGAAATTCTTTAAGATTTACTCTTGCCTATCAACAACCATAAAATGAGTATCTTAGAGCAAGATGGTTAAGGAGACTAAAAATTTCAATCATTAAATAAAAATCTAAGTTCATTAATAAATAATACGAGATTCATTTTGACCTCAATTAAATTAAATTGGTTTTAAACTTCAAATTTAATTTGCCATATATTTTAATGTATCACACATCGTGTGAATTAATAATATGGCTTTTTCTTGCACACCCAACAAAATAGTTTACAGCTCCATTAAATGAGAATTTTGAAGAATCAACTCAATAAAGCAATAAAAATAAATGGACTAAAAAATGTGATTTTTATCAATTTAAGTGTAAATATTCATTTATGATACCCATTAGTTTATAAAGAGATGGCATTTTTGTGAAGCAATGGGGAAGGTAAAAATAAGGATCAATGAATGTTTTACAATAAGCTTTCATAATTAAATACTTTAAAGAATAGTGAGCAATTTGACTTTAACATTTACCTTTAATGATTAATTTACTAGGTAGTATTCATGGCTGTAATATATAAATTTTTAAATATTTTTAATAACTATTGACACATATCTTATAAATATAGTTTTTGTTTAATTACTACACACAGTATGCCCTAAATTATTTGTGTTGGTGGCTAATGGACGTTAAATGCAACTATCGAGAACTAGTTTTGTGAAAGCTAAAATAGTTTTCAACATTGTGTTACTTAAGACTAACATAATATATAAACCCTGGATTTATTTGGACCCACAGACTATTGGGAACTGGCAAGTAGTAGGCGACCTATTATATTTTAGAATGGGTAAACACATAAAATGCCAAGTGGTAGACTAGCTATCACTATCTCCACTGTCATCCCTACCTTGACGACGACGACCCCAATTCATACCCCGTATTTGTACGTACTGAATGTTCTTTGAACTGCTAACTGGTGTCCTACTGCAGCACCAATGACCAGCAAAAACAGCTTCCATTTCTTCCAGAGATTTCCCTTTGGTCTCTGGCAAGATTAACAGTAGAACTATGAAACCCATGGCAGATAATCCTGCATATAAGTAGAAAGCACCTGAAAGAAGTAAGTTTATAGTATAGTTCCAGCCCAAGAAATACATAGTGCGATTTGTACAGGGATGAAAATGGTTATATTATAATCATCACTGTAATAGTAATAAAAGTTTGCCTAAATTAAATGTTAAATGTATGATTTATTAGCAAGTGACGGTATCCTACTTATGTTTTAAAGTAGTTTAAATCCAAACTTTAACTAATACCTGAGGAAATTTAAAATGCCACAACATAAGAGATATAACTGAAATAAAATTTGCATTGAGGATTTTGTAAAATAAATGAATAGTAAAATGTATTACTTATGCTTTAAATGACACTTTCCCTAGAGGTGCTTCATGAAAATAACTTTTCATTTACTTGTTGAAATATTACCCAACGAATTTCAAGGATGGTATAGGGATGAATATCAAGACCTAGATTGTTTTTATTTTACTATCAGGGAATAAAAAAATACAGTTGGAAAACTTCAATGATATTATATGCCCATAAAGTTAATGTTCATCAAAATTGATTTCATACATCTTCAATCATTTGCCTTTAACTCTATATTGTGAATAATATTGACTAAAATATCTCACATGGAAGCATAAAATGGAGAAGGAGAATGTTTTATTGACATATATTACAACTATTGTTGTACCAGTGTCTTCTGAGTTGAATTTTTTTTAATAAATAAGAAACATTCAAATAATTATCTACTTGAAGCATAGCATTTAAGTATCCAAAACACTATTCACACTGCATGTTAGTGGCAAGAAAATCGTTTATGCAAAATGGCACTAAGCCTCCTTTAGTCAGAATAGAGGATTTGAGTGCACCAAAAAATTTGTACCAGTAGGAAAAAAAGTGCACACACTGGATCTATACTTTCTTTTGACCCGAAATAAGATGAATCCCAAACTCACTGATGACCAAGGATGAATGAAAGAGCAGACATTTTTATAATGAGTTAGTGGCAAAAATGTTACCATAACATACAATCATTTTAATTTTAACAAAATAACATTTTATAAAACATTCTAAAAGGGTTTGTAAGGAGCATTAGCCTATATAAAATAATTTAACGCTTAAAAAGAAATATGTAATTTATTAGATCACCATAAAATTAGAACATTAACAAAATATTTAGGCACTATTGTGAGGATTGACAAATGTGATATAAAATAGATTGGGAATGCTAAGCTGAAAACTATTTTTAAAATATCTAGGAATTAAAATAATAGATACAGTAAAAATAACAAAGCACTTTAAATATAAGTATATATATACATAGCAAGTATATGAGGTTTGAAATTTAAGTTAAAAAATGGAGTTTTATGCTCGATAGATTTTAAATAATAAAGCATATTTGAGTCAAAATTAAAAGGTTGAGGATAAGATAATATTTGAAGAGAAACTAAATGTATTTTTATTGAATCATATAAAAAAAGATGCAATGAAATTAGTCAAGGAGAAATTTTATAACATAAAAGGGTACAATATGCCTATTTGAAGATTACACTTAAAATAAGTTATAAATGAATAAGTTTGTTCGTCCCAGCTATCAAGCAATGTGATAAGACTAAAAACAATGAGTAAAGGACTGTATACAAGTTGAATTGAGTATCTTATCTCGATCAATTTGAGATTTGCTGAAAATTAAGGCCTACCTTGTGTGTTGTTGATTTAGAGTGAGAAAAAATAGAAAACAATGTGTTATTTCATCAGCACCTCTAGTATTGTCACGGTTTTTTGTTAAAAGAGGTTACTTTAGAACAAGTAACACTTGATCCAAACACTGAAAACTATCCGTGTATCACTTGGTGTAACCGTTGTGACAGACACCCTAAACGAACTTGACTCTATGCCAAACTTTATCCCACTGTTCTAAAAACAATGACTTTAATGCCTTCTTCCTTCCAACTCCCAAAACTGCAGAAAACCCTCAAAAATGGCGAGAAACATCCAAAGAACAAATAATAAATACTAAGCAAATGTAAATAGAGAACTGTGTAAAATTAAAATAAGCTAAATAACATATTCCAAAGTTATTTTACGATTTAAAATATATATAGTTCAGATATCGAACATGATTTTAACAAAAGTATTAATAATTCAAAAAAAGTTATAGTAATATTAAGGATTTTAATATAATTTCCGAGTCTTATCTGTCCCACATTCCTTTGTAGCTAAGATGGTTTCTTAAGAATCAGCTAATAGACTTTTGACATGTTTCAAAATAACATCATTAGGCAAAAACTATATAACATTATTATTATTATTATTAGCCCCACGTCTTATTACCCGTTCGGGTTATATGCACTTACACTAATGTGTAATGGTAGGGTGATTGCGAGATGAAATGGAGGACCTACAGATTAACGTGACGTCCGAACGACAAGGGAGGCCTGGCATTCACAAGTTGTGATAAATATACATCTTGTCAGAGGTGAAGGAAGGGTTTGGCACTCAGATAAATCTGTGCTGGGACTCAGGATTTAACCCCGGAACCCCAGCACAGAAGTCTACACATTGCCAGGTTCCCCCTAACTATATAACAGAAATAAAGGAAGACATGTGAAAGTTATTATTATTTCTGTTATTTAAGTTTCTCCTGGTAATGTTATTTATTATACTGAAACATGTCAATAGTCTTCAAGTTGGTCCTTAAAAAAACACCTTAGCTGCAACGAAGTGAAATCATCACAAATATTACTACAACTTTTTGAACTCTTAAAACTTAAATCTATTTTATTATTATTATTTCAATACCCCCTGTTATGTGACTACAATTATAATTAATTTTATGTCAAGTACAACATTATCTCATTTGATTTTAAGTGTTATCTTCAAAAACCCATATAGTACACACTTTGTGTTTTACATCTTTTCATAATACTTCAGTCATATGTCCCAGAAAAAATGTTTCAACTGTTTCTAAGACAAACATTTTTCCTTGATGAATTTTTATTGCTTCAAATACTATTTTCTCCTCAATTTTTTCATTTTCCCTAATATAATACTTTAAAATTTAAAATCTAATAATCATATAACTTCATTTTTTAACTTACATTTTCAAACATCATATACTCTATGTATTTATGCTAAATTTTAAAGGGTTTCATGTTATTTTAGATATATCTAATATTTTAATTACTAAATAATTTTCAACTTACTATTTCCAATCTATATTATTTCACATTTGTCAATCCTTACACTATTGTACGACTAATTTTTAATGTTCTTATTTTTCAAGATCCAATAAATTACACATTTCTTTTCAAGTCTTATATTATTTTAAATTAAAATAAAATTTTCTAGATATAAAATAAACCCAATAGTATAATGTGTTAAGAATGACATTACACCTGGATTGCAATGATGGAGAGATCAGGGTTTAAAATCAATTCGGCCTAATGTGCTATGTTTAAGGTATTACTCTAGATGACATATTAGCTTTGGGGGATGTTGGTAAATATAAATATATATTAAATGAGTGATTCTCATAGCCATAATACCTTGGATATCCCATTGCAATAATAATAATAACTTAAAAACAGTAAAATGGATCAAATCTTATTTTATTTGATGTATTTCCTTGAATAAAAATGTATTTGTGTAAGTATATGTTATATGAGTAGAGCTGAGAAAAGTACAGAATGTAAAATACCTTGGAAGCAGGGTTGGGGGGAAGGGTGGGAATAGAAAGAATGTAATAAAAAGAGGGCAGCAGGGAGAGTTGTTCTATAGGTGTGTAAGAAACCTGCTTTGGAGAAGAGAATAGCCCTTGAAGTGTAAGGTAAGGTGTTAGGGCACACACACTCTGTACCCATTGTCACATATGAAGAAGAACCACGGACAATGAATCTAAGAGAGACTAGGAAAGTGGAAGCCATGGGAATGAAGTTTGTGAGGAGCATGTTAGCTGTCACAAGAAGAAAGAAGATAAGGAATGAAGTTATCTGGGAGAGAGTGGGAGTACAGGAAGTACATGAGATAGTAAAGAAAACTAGACTGAGAAGGTATGGTCAGTAAAGAAGTTAGAAAAGGAGAGGATGCAAAAGAGAATAATGGAGCTGAAGTATGTAGGATAAAGACTGCAAAGTAGGCTAAGAAAGAACTGGGAGGAGATGATAAGAGGAAGTCTTTAAACGAGAAAGAATGGTGGAAGTTTTGAGGAAGATGGAGGTATTGTATGTACTAAACCAATCCTTACCAAAGGCAGAAAACAGTTGATGATAATTATGATGTATATATTTTAAATTACAAAACAAAAGTCACATTTTATTGATACGTTTGGTGAATACATTAAGTTAACTGTAAATTTGTTGGTATTATAAGGGATTATTTTACTTATTTACTCACTCCATGCCATTAGGAACCTGAAAGTTCAATGCCACACTTACATCAGTGTCCCACTTATCCCTATCTGAGCTAGTTCTACCCAGTCCACCTCATTACACCCTAGTATCCCTATCTTTAGCTAGTTATATTTAGTCCATCTCATTAGCCCCTATCCCTATCTTGAGCTAGTTATATTTAGTCTAACTCATTAGACCATATCCTTATCCTGAGCTAGTTCTATCCAGTACACCTCATAACACCCTATCCCTATCTTGGGCGAGTTTTATCCAGTCCCACATGTCTACAAAGTTAATCAATTGTTTCTGCATTATATTAATGCTGCATGTATAATATACCTAAACACTTATTAACTACTTCAAGTACAACATTCACAACATTATTACATTAAAGTAAATGAGCAAGGTGAGATATATTGCAAGTTATAGCCTTCAATTTTCCAGTATTTATCAAATTTATATTTTAACACTTAACCCAAGAAAAAGTATATGTCTGCTGCAATTTAAGAAGAAACAAAATTTTTTTAAAGAAAATTGCAGAATGATTGTAAAATATGTGACAAATTTTCTTTTCATTTTTTTATGATCAAAAATTGTAATTTGACAAAAGCTACCAAAATGAAGAATTTAGTTCATGGTTAGTTCTAACTTCTCTTAAAATACAGAATTACCTTGTTTGCTAAGGACTTCAGTAAGCGTGAGGAAAGTCATAGAAATCAGGATATTAAACATCCAGTTAAATGATGTAGCCACACTATTGCAAAAACTTCGTGCCCATGTTGGATATATCTCCGAATTGATAGTCCATGGCATCGGTCCCATACCTAAAAAAAAAAATATATATTTTTAATTCCTTTTCCTTGAGCATTGATCATATAAGTTGTCAGAGCGAAAGAATAACTTTTAATGAAATATTCTTTAACAAATTATAAAATTAGTGGTAGCCAATTTTGGAGTTAAAAGTCTAGAAGAGGGATTTAAATTTTAAAAGGAAAACTGCAAACCAATTTTAGCAAAGAGTTTCCAAACAAAGGGACGATAACCAACTCTGGTGGTCGATTGGTCTAATACTTCACATTCACAAGTGACTACACTGCCGATGACGGAGACATGGGGGTTTGAATTCTGGTCAAATGTATTAAGGGTGTTTTTTTCTAAATGGTTTTACAATCTGCCTTTGTGCATATGCAGGTACATTTTCTCTAAATTCAACATTTTTCATCCTTAACACAATAGTGTAATGGTTCTAATGCATGTAGCCCAAACGGGCAGTAAGACCTGGTGACAATAAAAAATTTGGACTAAGTAAACTTTATAGGTTCTCTTTTCTCCTGGTTTCAAGATTTTTATACTCTTTAAATTAAGGTGACATCCTGTGCTTAGTTTCCAGTGCTATTGAATAATAGCATAAATCAAGCTCATAGAATATGAAATGATCAAGAGAGGTATATCAACCTGGACAAAGAATCATCATTTGTTTGTATTATTTGACATTGTAGAGCAATATGAGCGCTCACAAAAAATAAATTGATGAAAAGCTTAAGAACTTATACAAAATAACTCCTAGAATAAGAAAACAATACACCTTTTACATCACAAAAAAAAAACTTTTTATTTACTCTACCGAAATGGCACTCTTCAAACTAAACTGAATAAATGTATTTTATATTTTTTATTCCTTGGTTAAGCTTATGGCCAATATGTATGGTATAGCTATAATATTAAGTTTCATATTAAAAAGACTTACCGGGTGCAAAAAATAGCAAATAAACTCCTAGGGCTGACACAGCGACCCAAGAATAATGGGAAGGGCACCAATTAACTGCCCATGTAAGAGAAGTGTTGGAGTGCATCAAGCTCTGGTTACTACAAGGACCCATCAAAGCAGGTGTACCTATAGTTATTAAGTCTTCTGACCAGCAGGAGCCATTAGTAAATCCAGATGCCAGATCGAGATAACAAAAGCCACAATGAGCTGAAGATTCAATACATTCAGCACAAGTCCTAGAAACAAAATTATTAATGTAAAACATGTTTATAGCAATTAGGTTTTCTATTTTCCGCTTAGTTAAGTTTCATTAAAATACATGTAAGAATAATAATAGCTTGGTAGCGAAAGCTAAGCAATGGATGAGTAGAGCCTTTAATATTGACCAAACAACTCTTGAGTACATTACACGGATGTATAGTTATTAATGAAAGCTGTTTTGCAAGATATTACTATTTTTAGTTAAAAAATTGATCATTTTGATCATTGTGGGATGATTAAATCCAGATACAGGTTAAGATTTTCTGTTTGACTTACTTTCTGTAAGAGTATAATCGAAAATTATCATTAGCATATTAATTTACAGTGTTCTTATAGATCTGATTTAGTATACAAAAAATATTTTATTTATTGTATTCAACTAAACCAAAAATAAAGTAAAGCGATGAGTATTATAAATTAGTTAGAAAAGTTTAATCATACAACCAAAAACTATTTGCTAGTGTTGAATAAATATGCTTTCAAACATTTCTGACTTCAGTTTTAATATGTCATAATTTTGAAATCTCTCTCTCGCTCTCTCTCTCTCTCTATATATATATATATATATATATATATATATATACACACACACACACAAAATTAAAAGATACAATTCTTTACCACATGATGAAAGCAATAATTTAAGAATGATTATTTTAGCATACAATAAAACATCTATTTTTTATGGTTTATTTACACTTTAACATTTCAACTTTTGAGAGTTTGGATACATTCCTATTTACCATTAACTTAAATTTATTTTGAGCAGTAATTTATTATTTTTACTTAATTATTTATTTAACCTAGGATTTTTATCCATAAGTTCCACAATCAAATTTCAATTAATTCTTAAAATGAATGTGCTTTTGTATTGAGTGTGAGCTTGTCGTTGTTTTGTAACATCAGCACAGTGTCACAACAATGCTTAGTAACTAGCAGAGTGATTACAATCTCTCTTTTCTATACTATTATAGGTCAATAATTGATCCAGTGGTTTCTAGTATAAATTTATCTGAGACTTATGGGGAGAGCCATGTCAAATGGGTTATATGCTTATTACTAAGCATGGATCCTTTAATACATTTTGGTTAAGTATGCCATAGTGGAACATAAAAATGTTAGATGATATCTCATTGTTTCTTATTACTGGGCCAAGTGGTACAGTGTTTTAGCAAAAGTACAATAAGTTATCTCTATTTAAATGATAACAAAATATTTACCAATTAAATAGGTTTTGAATAATACTCATTTCTCAAGCACAGTTTTTTCTGATTTATTTTAATTAATAAATAAGTAAAAATATACCTATTTCAAAATTTTGTTTGTTAATTGGTTTTAAATAAAAGTATGCAAAAGGCATGTCTATCATTAATAAAAACATATTGGAATTATAATGTTACCTTGCTAAACTGCAAGCATTGCTGTCTCCAGATTGAGAAATAACAGGCGAATCTAAATTCATCACCCAGAAGCCAAGGCCAAGGGTAATTAGGGAAACTACTACACCTGAAAGAGTAATAATAAAATATAATTAATTTGTACAAACTAAAACTTTATAGAAATAAATATTATAAAGTGTTGATTTAAAACATGTTAATTCAATGTAATAATAATAGCTATATTTTAGTTTAATTTAATTTTTAGTACCTTTCGTTTTTAAGAAACATTTTATTATTCAAGAAATAAGTTTTATCCACTAAATTATTCTGTATACATGTCATATATCTCTTGAAATAATTGGTAAAACTAAATGTGATTGATAGATTCACAAAAGACACATATGATTGATGTTTTTGATCTTCCTTAAGGTCACCATTCAAGAAAAAAATCTATCATAAATTTAACCAAAATTAATATCAATGATCAATCAATAATTAATGATCAAACAGGTGTGTTAAGAAAGCTCCTAAAATTGGTGAAATAGTTAAAGTTTAATATCTAAAATACGATTTTGTTTAAGTCCAAGTTCTCCTATATATTAAAAAGTTCAAGATGTTCCAAACAAAATTACGGACATTATTCCTTTTTAGATTTCTTAATTAATCCAATTGAAGCCAAAGAAAACCTTAAAAAAGTAGGTCCAGGTTTTATGTCCGTTTCATCATAAGTCTTATCTAAATTTATTTTACAATACTAATTACAAAGTAATTATATTATCATTAAACCATAACAATCATCATAGAATACAAAACAAATTAAAATGATGATCATTCATGCAGTAAGTGAAAATTTGTCAACTATCTGAGGGGAAGAAATTAGAAATTGTAGCCGTAATGTTAATTGTTTGCAATCCCAGGTGGTATTTTGTGATGAAAGAAATGTAATCAGAAACTTGTTTATGATGAGTCTAGTCATTGGAGGGGAGACTGAAAATATGAATATCCATGAAAATGCTGCGAAAAGTTTATTAAAATACTGAGTGAGGTGAATTTGGTTCTGGTGGCCAAACCATAGCAGAGATACTTCTTGGTTATTAGTATAGAAAGGGTGGCTTCTATGGTAGTGAAGCCTCTTGTTGGTTGTTTTTAGGCTTTGTGTAAAAATACATCAAATAGTATTGCTATCACTGTTAAGACATACATCCAATTAGTTAACATTATGTAGTTCAAAGTTAAAAAAATTAAGATTTATATTTTTATATGTATATTGATAAAAAATAAACTATCCCAAAAGAAAAAGATTAGTAATAAGTATGTTACATGTATAGATTACTAGCTTCTGCCCGCGTTAATGTTTATTTTGTCAATAAATTCAGGTTTCGGTCGACACAGGAAGTATGAAAATAAAAACGATGAACTTATTCAGGTTGTTGGTCAATACAGGTAGAGATAAAGAAACATACAAACTACACAATATAAATAAGGATTAAGTGTAGGAGAAGAAAAGAAGTAGCGGAGTGTGTGTCAGTAAAGTCATAGGTTATGCCTTGCCGCGAATTGAAAATCCCCCTCCATCTTAAATTTTACCTACAGTTAATTAACATCCCTTATTTACTCCGCTTGTTCTTAGCCGTTGCAATCATGGGAACAGAATAGATCATTATTATAGGACACTCCTATATATTATGTTGTATGTCCTTCCATTTGGTGCAAATACATTCAAATTCTGGGCATTGGACACACGCGAACATGCTACACATAGCTAGCCATGGGAAAAACATGGCTTTTCCAAATGCACCCCTGCTACCTGCAATGTTTGCCCTTGTGCTTTGTTAATAGTAATAGCAAAACTAAGTTTGATTGAACTTATTCAGGTTGTTGGTCAATACAGGTAGAGATAAAGAAACATACAAACTACACAATATAAATAAGGATTAAGTGTAGGAGAAGAAAAGAAGTAGCGGAGTGTGTGTCAGTAAAGTCATAGGTTATGCCTTGCCGCGAATTGAAAATCCCCCTCCATCTTAAATTTTACCTACAGTTAATTAACATCCCTTATTTACTCCGCTTGTTCTTAGCCGTTGCAATCATGGGAACAGAATAGATCATTATTATAGGACACTCCTATATATTATGTTGTATGTCCTTCCATTTGGTGCAAATACATTCAAATTCTGGGCATTGGACACACGCGAACATGCTACACATAGCTAGCCATGGGAAAAACATGGCTTTTCCAAATGCACCCCTGCTACCTGCAATGTTTGCCCTTGTGCTTTGTTAATAGTAATAGCAAAACTAAGTTTGAGGGAAACTGGAGTCTTTTGAATTGAAATGGTAGGTCAGTGGGGATTATTGGGATTCGCGTCATGATTACACTTTCCCCTTTTCCCAAACCTGTTAAAATGGTGGCACAGATTATATTTTGCCCTAATTGTGTAATCCGAAGCCTTGTCCCATTACATAATCGGGGTGCATCTAAATTTTGCATAAGCATAACTGGTACACCTCATTTCAATTGTAGTTTATGCGAGGGCACACCCGATAGCTCCAGGGAATTTAAAAACTCAGCGGGATATGAAGTGGTCTGTTCTGTGTCCATGATTGTATCTATTGACAATATTTCTCCCTGTACCTCTTTCAAAATGTCAGTGTAGATTTTGTTAACGATTTCATTTTTTGGTGCAAGAATTGCTCTTGCACACAACCGGTGATCACAATTGAAATTCAGTTGTAAGTCTGGGTAAACTTTAGCAATGAGCTCCACATCATCTTCCACCAAATTACAGAATTCCCCTGTTAATAAAATACAACCTTCAGCATCCGTGTCCAAACATCCATCACCCATTTTCAATAGTGTCTCTGTGTAATGTCCTGAATCAACATCATTATAAAGGTGGACTCTCATATTGGTTGTTAGGATGAATTTTTTAATTTTTGCCCACAATCTTGATGACTTGAGACAGGCTTTGATATCATCTGCATGTGTGCCCGTCTGGATCACCGGTAGAGTTTGTCGGAAGTCACCAGCCAGTAAAACTACCATTCCTACCATAATATCTGTATTGTCTTGCAAGTCCTGAAGAGTTCGGTTTAACGCCTCTATAGCTTTTTTGTGGGACATTGTACTTTCATCCCACACTAAAAGTTTACATTGTCGTAGCATCATAACTCGAGAGATATTTTTGCTGAAATTGCAGATGGGTGACTCTTCCTGTGCAAGTGCAAGATTTAATGGCAATTTTAGAACGGAATGTGCAGTATGGCCGCCGTTCAGTAGTGTAGCTGCTATACCGAAGGAGGCAACAGCAATTTTCTGGTCTTTTCACCTGTTGAAATATGTGACTTTGTTCTGGAAGAAACCGAGGAACTAATTCGGTTACTTTCTGTTGCAATGCTGTGTAAATCATAGTTTAATTCCTGAGTAATTTCATCGTTTAAGTCATTTTCATCTGATCGTCGAGGGCTTACCATTCCAAAATCTTGAAGCTTCTTCCTCGTCATTGTCATAACCTTGTTTTCAATTTTCGTCAGCACTTCGTAGTAGATGTGCTAATTAAAAGTCATATCTGCATGTACTTGCTGTAGCTGCTGCAAAATAACTTCCACCATGTACTCTTTGTACTTATCCCACAGCGTTTGAGGATTGGAAAGACCGCAAGATGATATGAGGGTTGTGTAATAATATTTAGCACCGCACCGCGTCTTACTACCCGTTCGGGTTATTCGCTTTAAGTACTAATTACTCTAATGGATTAGGAATTGGGAAGGTTGAATTAGAGGAAGTGAACCCGCATTTGCGTGGAGGGAGAGTGGAAAACCATTTTAGGAAAAACCACCCCCAGTTCACCCGACCGAGAGGGTTGTGTAAAGTTCCCTGATTTTGTCTGGTGATCGGCACTGCACGGCTTCCTCCATAGTTTCGTCCCAGTGGTTATAATTTTCTAACAAACGTAGAGCTTTACACGCTTCTCTATATGTTCCGCATTCCTGTCTGTTGATAATTTTAAGGTCTCTTGAACGCGGCGTTTCCACTCCTTTTATGAGGTGTTCCATGTGTAATAATGGGAGACTGCTTTAGGAGGTGATGAAATCCTTTGCTGGAAATTACTCCCATTAAAGAAAACACGCTGTCCATTTTCTAAGTGTATGGCAAGATGTGTAACAGTCAGATGTCCTTCGTGTAAGGGTAAACCAAGGAGCCGCCACGCTGCCTCATTACTATTGACATATCGCCCTGATTGATAGGTTTGTACTTCATTAAGAGTTTGTGCTACACCTTCGTTACGCAGATTGAATATCGCCTGATTGCTCCCTTTATTAATGTATTTCAAATATATTTAATAGCACGAACAGAGTTGCAGGCTTCTACATTAATGTGGGCATTAAATTATTTTACATAGAATGGGTGAATACGGCACAACCCAGCTATTATCAAAAGTTTGGACCACCCCACTGTGAGTCTGAATCGTAACACTTCTACCACCATCTTCGGGTGATCTTCGTCTGTATAAAGGGTAACCCTTATCATTGTGCACTGTTTCCTTTAACAGCTCTTGGGGGAATTTTTTTGTACATTTTCCATTTTTCATGCAAGGCGATGCTGGATTGTGTGCCCCACAGGGATCATGAGCCATGTTTCTGAATACGGTATCGTGCAAATCCTTATCTTGTTCTGGATCTGGAATCTCGGCGCTTATTATGTTATCTATTTGGTTGGGATGCAGCTTTTCTTGCAACCAAATAAGAATGTGCACATGTGGCAGTCCTTGTTTCTGCCATTCAATGGAATACATGTGGCACTGGACATTTCCAAATACTTTTCCCTTTGTAATAACATTCATTAGTTTTTGGACCTTTAAACGAAACACGCAGGCAACTAAGTCATGCCGGTCAGTAGCTCTTTGCCCGGGCATGAGCTCTTCTGTTATTTCCTTCCATGAGGGATTGCAGGTGAAAGTCACGAATAGGTCAGGCCTGCCGTAAGTGCGCACATAGGCGAAAGCGTCTTGTGTGTATTCATCAGTAGCGGATTTAGGCTTAGACCCGCGAGGCCCGGGCCTAGGGCGGCAAATTTTGAGGGGCGTCAAAATTTTTAAGATGACTAAAATTAAAAATCGATTGGGTTCTGGAGAAAGATCATTTTCCACTCTGAAAAGAGTGAAAAGTTATTTGCGTGCAAGTATGAAACAAGACAGACTAAATGCACTTGCATTACTTACCATTTAAGCACAATTAGTTCAAGAAATTAAGTATGAGGAGGTCATTGATATTTTCGCACGGACGAAAGCAAGAAAAAAATTTATTATATGATTAATCAGATAAGAATAATTTATATTTTAATTACAAGCAATTTATTATTAATTCTATATTTAATTGTTATGTTAAAAAAATAAATGTTTAATCTATAGCTGAATTAGATTTCTTCTTATTATTATTGTTATTATTTTCATTATTTTATACACACACACATATATATATATATTGTTACAAAAAAAAAGGGCGCCATATCGTCTCGGGCCTAGGGCGTCCTCAAACCTAAATCCGCTACTGGTATTCATGCAGATAGCAGGGGCTGCTCACAAAAGTAGAGGGAAGAATAACAATTCTGCCTAAATTGTTGGGGTTTATATTACCATCCGTGCTAATCGCATCTTGCAGGGGAATGTAATTTTCAGCTCGGAGTTTTTTCTGGTTTAAAGAAATGTAACAAAGATGTTCGCTCTCTACTTTGATGTACATATCTACTAAAAATAGGTGAAAGAGCTGTCTTGACCGTGGAAGGTGGTTAAAGTCATTTTCTCGAAGCATCATGTGATAGGCGTAAAAATCAATGCATGAAACTTTTTTATTGGGAACTGGCTGTTTTGTAGTGGGATTAATGAGTGTAATATCAAAATGGAAAGCATCATAAAACTTATGAGTATCGGCTACGCGTGTAAGTGTATTATCGTGTGCTCGTAACACTATGTCTCGTGAAGAGAACTGGTCGCCACTCACGAGAACAGCAACTTCATTAATTGTGGGTGCATTATAGCGCCTCTCATGTCCGCCACGTGGAGTTCGATCAGCATGGATGACAACCTTATAATCTTCTTGAGGCCAGTTCTCTATTGCGGTTTTAAAGGTATTCATCAAAATGTTGTGGTTATGTAACATTCTTTGAATTTTTAATACCGTATCTCTTTCAATTCCTTGAATGTATAGGCAACGACGGTTTACTTCATTTTCTTCATCACCCATAAAATAAACTTGCGAGAATTTATGCTGTTCATTCTCTGTTGGAAAAAGTGAACGAATTGGATAATATATTTGGCCTTGTATGGTAAAGGTTGGCGAAAACCCGGGCATTCTTATCTTCTTATCTACTCCAAAATATATCATTTGAAAGCATGAGTTATACTTTCTAATTATATTTAAAAAGCGACGTGATTCATTTGCATCATATAAATATAGAGTTTTCAGAGGTTGTTCTGGTTCACCAAGTAAAGGAAGGGAAACTTTGCCATTAGAACAACACATCCCTGCGGTCTCATCTTTCCATTTTAAAGCATCACAAAACTGGCAATTTTTATTCATCAAACCAACAATAAAGGATTGTATTCAAATCCAGAATTATTAAATATGGACCAACTGTTAAGCATAAAAGTTTGTCGGCGTTCGGTTTGCATTTCTGCATGAACGATTCTTGTCGCCTGCGAGTGTTGTGTAGTTTGTTACGCTAATGGCTGCCTACCGCTGGGCTTGTTCTTCTAAACGGAGCTGCGTTTGAAGGGGCGTTTCAGTAGCTCTCAAAGCTCTCTGGCGTTCATCTTGCTCATCTAAACGGAGCTATGTTTGATAAGGAGTCTCAGTAGCTCTCAGTAGCTCTCAAAGCTCTCTGGCGTTCATCTTGCTCATCTAAACGGAGCTACATTTGATAAGGAGTCTCAGTAGCTCTCAAAGCTCTCTGGTGTTCAGCTTGCTCATCTAAATGGAGCTGCGTTTGATGAGGCGTCTCAGTAGCTCTCAAAGCTCTTGGCGTTCAGTTTGTTCATTCAAACGGTGCTGCGTTTGATGAGGTGTCTCAGTTGCTCTCAAAGCAGCTTGACGTTCAGCGTGTACAACTAAATGGATCTGCATTTGAAGGAGTGTTTCAGTAGATCTCAGAGCTCTCTGGCGTTTGGCTTGTTCCTCCAAACGCAATTGTATTTGAAGGGTCTTCTCAGCTGCTCTCATAGAAGCCTGGCGGGTGGCTTGGTCCTCCAGTCTTTCCTGGCTTTGAAAAGCTGTCTCATCGGCTCTCAAAGCAGCTTGTAGCTCCACTTGTTCTTGCCTCCTTAATTCGGCATGAACGGAGGATTCTCGGGATCGAGCAATTTTAGCTGCCCGGGCTCGCAATGAGCTCCTGGATAATTTATAATTACGTTTGTGAGCCATTTCAAAAAAGAAAAAGAAAAAAACTTTTTTAAGAAAAGAAAAAAAGATACCAAACCTAAATATTAAAACAATCAAACTATTGCCTTAGAGGTAAAAAAAATAGAATTAGAAGTAAGATAACTAACCTAAAAATAATAAATGATAAACTATCGCTCAAGGGAAAAAAAGGAACAATATAAACTGAAAATGTAAAACAATTACAATATTATTAAAATAGGACTAAACACAGATGAATAAACGGTAACTAATCAATGTTTGTAAACAAATGAATCGCAAACATGTATTGTTATTTCCCATCGATACGGTCCCCCAACTCCCTTTCTCTAAACTTCACAATTATGAGTTTAAACTAGCCATAGATAATACAAAACGATACCGAGTTTTAAAATGTGCTCAGCGCCATCTATAGGCTTTTGGGAGTAATGAAATCTTAGTATATTAAATAGTACAAATCGATACCGCGCCATCTATTGAGTTGTTATAGTACTAAACGTTAAAGGCACTTTAGTAAAAATAATGTTTTTATTTGAGTTCATCACAGTATAATACCAAACTTCTAATGGCAATTTTGTCATTTACCATAGCAGGGTGAACAGAGCTTAATTAACTGAATGTAATTATTTTTAATCATTCTAAGATAGATGTGCCTAAAATAACTTGGGAACAGATTTTTATTAATCATTTTAAGATTTTCTTCCGGGATACCGCAGGTCCCTTTTTCTGTACTCCAGGCATCATGTTGCAATTCATGTTCATATCAGTAGGCCGAGTTGTTATGCCGGACGACCATCTAAAAGTTATTTTTTTTCTATCCCTCGGGAACAGTACTTTTTTTCTGGATGAAAGGTACCCTATGTCCTTTTCTGTATTCCTCGGGAACAGTATTTTTTTTCTGGATGAAAGATACCTTATGTCCTTTTCTGTACCCATGACAACGTGTATGCAAAATTTCATGATGATCGGTCGAGTAGTTTAGGTGTGAAAGCGTAACAAACAAGCAAACAAACAATCAAACAAACAAACTCACATTCACATTTATAATATTAATAAGGATGTGTGCATTTGAATCTGTGAAAAGCAATGATAAAAAAATTACCTCCAAGTGACCACAGGGTGAGAGACCGTCTTCCAAGCTGATCCACTAATAAGAGACCAATAAAGGTACATAAAAAGTTTACGCCTGCAGTAGCAGCAGACAGCCATATTGCAAGTGAATAATCTCTTATACCAGCCATTTGAATAATACTAGCACTATAATACCTGTAACAATATTAACTATTATGTAAACACATATTTTACACCATCTTCATATTTACACTTGGGGAGTTGGGATGATTAAAATAGAATCTAGAAGAAATGTACCCACATTTGCATGGAAAAGTAGGAAACCAATTAAGGAAAAAACACTTTAGTTCACCCGGCCAGGTTTTGAAACGCACACTGGTGAGAGTTGCGCAAAATTATTCATGGGAATTTGCTTTGATGGTAGAGCAATGTGTCAGTCAATTTGATGCAATAACGAGGAGATAAAAATAAAATGCCAATTGAAATCTTTGTTATAGAAGATGGGCTCTTCATGGCTTTGGGAAGTTATGTAGGGCCAAAAAATAAGTTTTGTGATAAGATATTTATTACAATTAAATATATGTTTGAAGTAGTCCATATTTATTACAATAATACATATCTGTTTGAAATAGTCCAAAGCTAACAGTCTGTTATGGAAATGCTTTGCTTGTATGTAAGGATCAAGTAGGGACATTTGCTGGCTTGTGCCATATGTGGCAAGTCTTCATAAATTTGTATTATTATGTGGGTTATTGGAATTCAAGAAGAATAATTTGATAGCTTATGGGGTTATTGCACAAAAGTGAAATTATATTGGAGAGGGTTTAAGACTTTGTATGCCTGACCAATATATGGGATCTTTGATATTCGTTTTAATTAAAAGACTAATTAGTATTGTTCAAAACTTTGAAAAGTTAAAGGCTTTGAATTTGAGATGCATACATTTCCTTCACATCTTTGAATACACTAAATGTCCAAAGAATGCAAGAAACTTGATAAAATAGGTATATAGTATGTTCAATTTTGTAGCATTTCTACAAATTTCACTTTGCCTTCAACATTTTTTCTTGATTTTATTAAAAAAATGTTTTGCGAACATTTAAATCTTGAATTTAATACATCTCTAACAATATGTCAATTAATATGAACAATATAAAAATTGGGTATTGGGAAACTGCCAACTAGGCATTACTTTATTATTTCTACACAATAAAACATACATGACTGTGTTGATGCCTGATAGTTGCTGAATGGATTGCAAAAAGCAGCCAAGGAAAAGTGCACGTCTCGTATAAGAAGTGTTGAAAACTTGCATGAATACAGAATGTTTTGAGCCTGATGATTCATAATTCATCACTTCAGACTCTTGCATCATACATGTTGATTTAATTTGGTCAAGTTCCTCTTCAATGCAGACTCCCTCTCCCCGAATGGTACACAATACATTTCTAGCTTGTTCATACCTTTAAAAAACAAAACAAAAAACAAATACTACAACTCTTTTTTATATAATTAATCATTGTAGCTAGTAAGCTTTATAGGCTTCTGCACACTATTCAATATTTGGAAGTTTTTACTGCAAAAGGTTCAATGAATTGAAACACTAAACAATGAATCAACAAACAAATATTGGTCAACTGTAGTTTCCCTTGGCAAAGAGTACTACCTATTTCATAATAAATTTGATCAACAACATATATATTCTTAATGTAGAAGACGAATGTGTACAAAACAAATATTTGAGGATTTTTTTTTACTAAACAAAAAATAAATGCTTCAGTCCACTTGAGTGTTTAAGAATGACAGGTTTTAAAATATGTAGCAGTTGATAGCCAAGAGCACTATCATTGCTTGAAAAAATTTCAAATATTTAGTAACTAACAGCAAAAGTTGCTAGCATTGATTAGGTTATTTAAAGAATTTAATATATAGTAAGGGATTATTGCGTAAATAACTCAACTACCAAAGACCTGCTTTGGTGGCCCCATGGTCTAAGGCGCTACTCTCGCAAAAGACTGACTGCCAATGACAGTGAGATCGGGGTTTGATCCCGGTCGGTTGCACTGAGGGTGATTTTCCATTAATGAGTGCCACTCTTCCTCCATGCAAATTTGAGTGCATTTTCTCTAAATTCACCCTTACTCATCCCTAAACCACTAAATTAATTAGTAGATAGGTGTATAGCCCACACGGGTAGTAAGACATGGTGGTAAAGAAAACTACTAAAGAAGACAAGTAAATTTTAGAAATGCAACAAGGAAGAAAACCTCAATCTCCTTGTCATCGGCAGTCTAGTCTATTGAAAGAGTCGTGCCTTAGACCATAAGGCCACCGAAATGGGAGATAAAAAATAATTATGTGAAATATTAAACTTAGTGGAGTCAATCAAGATTAAGCCTTTGTACACCTGGTGTGTGGCGACCTTTGGGATGGTTTTGTTTATGCTTAACCATAGATAAAAACGTTTATAACCAAGATCATTTAAGTCGTCATAGAAATTAAAATAAATATATAAAAACTAGAAAAAATGACTCCCATTAGTTGTTAAAAGTGAGATTAGTGAACTGTTATGTACAATAACTGTAGAAGCTTTGGCTTTCTCCATACAAATAATTAAGTACATTTTCAAACAGTTTTCAAACAATTTTATATTTTAACTCACTTCTTTTTTGATATCAGCCACCTTGGAGTTTCTGGCATTCCAAGAAAACCAAAAAATTGAATAAAAGCCGGCACAGCTGCCAGACCAAGCATATACCTGTAAAAATAAGATATATGAGGATTTAAACTAGAAATAAAAAATCTCACCACTAACCCGAATAAAAACTTAATATTGTTGATGGAAACAAAATGTACCAAATCAATCTGAATTAAAATAATTCCTATAGTCAGTTCAAATTAAAATTAACAAAAATATGCTATAATATATTATAAAAATATATTTCTTAAGTTACAAAAAAAACAAATTCATCGGTATTTTTTAAATCATAACAGTTCTATAAACACTAGTTAAAACAAAATTATATGAGTAGATGAAAATTAGAAGAGAACAACGAATATCCAATAAGAATATAATTATATAACATAGTTATAGTGTGATATGAATAAACTATTTTATATAACAACTATGGGGTGAGGGGTAGTACAAAGAAAGGGGTTATTTAAAATAATTACAAACAGGTCCTAAAATTAAATATTGTTGCTAAGAGTCAAAACATCAGATCTAAAATCCTTTCCAAAATAAAGTTTTCTACTGTGAGGCTACAAGAAAAAAAAAGTATTTATTTTAAAGTTAAACATTCGAATAGAATCATATATTTATTTGGTAGTATGAGCAAATTGGTGCTTGTAGCATTGCTGAAAATAATATTAATTATGTTTACATGTCTGCGTAAGACCATGTGTTAAGTGAAGTAAAGTTAGATTAGATTAATTTAAATGTAATGTTAGCTAACAATAATTCAATCCAAAATATTAGGTTAGGGTAAATTATGGTAAATCAAATAAACTTAACCTAATCTTTGATAGGATTTTGGTAGGAAGAAACTTTTATAAAATAAATTTTTTTTCCCGTCAACAATAATAGAAATTTATTATATTATTCATGTTATTTTATAGGAAGTGACAATATCTATCAAAAGTAAAAGAGGCACTAGCATAATATGACTTACGTGAAAGTAGTTTTAGTAGCTTTTATAGATGTCCGATTAGGTTCTTCTTATAAAAACTGAAGTGATGATTTAGTTTGTTCACTATGAACTTGTAGGCAATTTCAATTTAAAAATCAGTTGTTTTAAATGTTATGTTGTGGTATTACCTTTAAAATGACCAAATAAACATCTACCTTTTAATGTGTTTAAGTTAGGGGTGCACAAGATTGATATTTTTAATTAAGTTCAAGATCAATAAATAATCTAATTCGGATGAGATCGAGAGCAACAGGACAATTCAAATCATTAGTTTTGAGAATTTAAATATTCATTTTCTGTAGTAATCTTATATTTATTTACAATTAAGGTAAACACATTGAAGTATCAAAGTTGGATTTATATAATTGCATGAAACAATGGCAGGATTGTGTTTATATACGAATAATTTGCTCAAGTATAAGAGAACATGAAAGCCTTAACTTTGCCAATAAAGCTGTATTATTGTTATATTATACCGACAATTGTTAGTAATAAATAATAAAAGAGCAATTTAAAATAGCTTAGTTTCAGGAGTGGCTTTGAAAGCAAGTTAAAAAAAAATTAGCACTGCATCTAACTACTCGTTCAGGTTATGCACTTATTTACTAATTATGCCAATGGTTTTAGGGAATAGTGTAACTAGTCACCCGTCTGTGTCAGCTGTTTTGATAACCAGCCTCACCGTTGGACGCTATTTTGTACCTAGTCGCCCATTATCACCTGCTCCTCTTCATCATATGGTGTTGTTCACGGCAGTCAGTAGGTTCCAGTAGAGCATCTCGGGGTTATATAGATAATGGTGGGGGTAGATGCACACAGCCGATTAAAGATATACTATTTACCAGAATTTGAAGTTTTATTTTAACTTAATATTATGCATGTAGGTACCACGGTTACTTAATTTAGAGAAACCAATTATTTATGACATTGATATGGATAATTATTTAGGGTAGTGGTTATTTAGCCACCTGGTCAACCTCTCCTTTCAACCATCTTGAAACTATCCCTACACGTTACGAAAAGTACTTGGTGAATACAGGTCTTCTCTGTTTGTGTGCTAACCAGCCAGTCTCGCATATGACGCTTTCCTTCCACATAGGGTCAAACACAGACGCTAAATCGAATGTGCTGATTGGCCAGGAGTCCGCGCCAAAACCTCCCCCTTCCCTGAAAGACCACACGTGCAAGCCACAGGTGCGTCTCACAGCTGCCGGGTTCAGTTATTAATACATTGCCCGATGCTTAAAATGAAAAACTATTAGATTTAAAGTTTAAAGGGCTGAAAATGAAGTTAAAGAATTTAAATTTAAAACATATATTGCTTACAACTTTGGTTGTGATTCACATAACTTATAATTACCATAAAACCCCACATTTTCTTATAATTAACCATTTTATAGTAATGAAGAGAATTAAATTAGGCCTAGACAAATGGAAAAGAAAAATGTATTTATCAGTTTAGTACTCTCAGTATCTTGAGCATATTAATATGTAAACTAAAGGAAAACTAATATAATTTTATAAATGAAATGGTTGAGAGCTAAGGGCCTAAAACTCGGACCACTTTACAATAGGAAGGTTATATTTAAAGGAAGTTTACCCGCATTGGGTGGGGGAGAGTGAAAAACCGTTTTGAAAAAAACACCCTCAGTACACCCGACCAAAATTTGAAACGATCTCCCTGTCATCGTCAGTCTAGTCTACTACAAGAGTAGCGCGTTAAACCATGCGGCCACCGAAGCGGGTCAGGTTTTCTTCCAATGCAGTTTTGTCTACAAATGCAATGCATGTGCTGAATAGATTAATTATTCATGTTTAAGTGTTATAGGTATATTTTTTAAATTATCAAACTATTTAACATACCGCCAACCATCCGGAACATTGCTGAACAAACCACACACTACTGAGGCTACAAACTGTCCAGCAGTTATGAATATGTTATTGATTGTAACAAGGCGACCTCTATCTTCAGGTAGAGCACTTTCAGCAATATAGACTGGAACAACCATGCTCACAACACCTAGAATAACGGTGAGAAAACAAATTACAAGTACACTACATCAATGATCGATGACTAATGGAAAGTCTAAGTTTCTGTAAAAAAAACTGCCTAGAGCAACACAGAACTCAAAAAAGTAAATGTTAAGAAAACACTAAATATTAAAAAAGAAAAGTGTAATTAGTACTAAAGGGATAAAAAGTAAATGTATATTTTTTTAGAAAGAATAAAGAAAAATTAAATTAAAGCAGCAGAGAAGTCCAGAGATAAAAAATTATAGAGAAAATAATAAAGAAACATAATTGAGAAAAAGAGAGACAAAAGACATAGCAAGAAAGCAATTAGAGAGCTACTATGTAAAACAGTATGTCTAATATGATTACCAAACCCTTCCTTCACCTCTGACAAGACATCTTGTGAATGTGGGGAATGCCAGTCCTCCACCGTGGTTTGGATTCCACGTTAAACTGTAGGTCCTTCATTTCATCTCACAATCACTCTACCATTACACATTAGCGTAAGTGTGTATAACCAGAACGGGTAGTAAGACGCGGTGCTAATAATAATAATAATAATAGTATGTCTAATAGCCATGCCAGTGTCAAGTTTGTCAAGGTGTGATGCTTCCAAAGAAAAGAGACTTTGGCATGGACTCTGAAAGTCAAAATGTTCCTATTTGAGTCAAAACTTACCTATTGGAAACAAAGAAGTATTACAAGTTTTATTTAAAGATATCCATATATATATGCATGAAAAAAAAGGGGCTGTGTATAAAAAATGAAATTTGTTCAATTGTTTGAAAACATAAACTATAGTTTCAAACAAAGTGTTAAACATATAATAAACATTTATATGCACATTTATGCAGTGTTTGCTATTAGACCTCTCCCCAAATTAATGACTAATGATCCTAAGACTTATCACTGTGTCTTACTACCTGTTCAGGTTGTATGTGTATATTAATTTAATGGGGTAGAAATGAGGAAGGACGCAATTTAGAGGTCATATACCCGTATTTGCATGGAAGGAGAGTGGGAAACAATTTAGGAAAAAATACCCTCAATAGATCCGACTGAGATTTGATCCCCAATATCCCCGTCATCAGGACAGTTTAACATGAGAGTGACAACTTGGACCATTCAGACACTGAAGCAGGTCCTAACACTTTAATTTAAAGATGATCTAAAATGACACACAGTGTAAAAATGTCAAGGCTACATTAATAATTCATGTTTCAGACAAGACAAGTACATATGTGTGGTATTTTGAATACAGGATGTAGCCAATAGTGGCCAATAAAATTCCTCTCACATACATCAAACCGTAAGACGTCTATATTGTGTTTGACTAATATGTCTGGTCATGAAACGAACCACCCATATGGCTGGACGGCAAATAATGATTGACCAAAGTGGTTATGACACAGCATGTATAATGTATTACTAATATTGTGATAAACTTTTGCATGGTTAATATTTCTGATTGTGATTCAGAGGTACAGAGTTCAAAACCCAGTTAATATTTCACAGCATTGAACCAAAATGTTATTTACTTCCCAAAATATGGGCTAATTACTCAAAGTGGTTATTCAGGGAAACGTACGTGCAATGAATTAAAACTCTATTTGACTATTTACATTTTTTTTTGTACTCCAAGTCTTAATACCCGTTCTGACTATCCACATAATTATACTAATCAATTAGGAACTTTCTTAAATCACTGCATGAATTTTAAACATAGAATCTTATAATGAACGTGATTTTTTTTTTAAAGTTATCAAAAAGGTATTAGCTTTCTTTTATCTTCCCATTCTGATTGGCAAAAAATATAGTGTAGAGTATTTCTTGACCCAAAAGGAACTATTCAATAAAAATAATATTTTGGACCATAATTATATTATTATTTAGAATTATTTCAAAGAGTATAGTTTATAAAAATAGTACATAATATTTAAACGAATTTACATTTTTAATAAGTATTTGTCTTGTAATGATATCGATTTTTCCTGTCTTTTTTAATATTCGAGATATTTTAAAGTAAATATAATAATATTTCTTCTTTTCAGTTAATATACACTAGCCCCATGGCTTCTTTGGTGCTGACTGACATCTCACAGCTGACAGCTAAAAGCTTTGAAAAGTTACCAGACCAAATTATGTATCCCTACGCAAACCAATATGATCTGCAAAAACATGTGTTTAGCAGCTGTCACTTCTGACGGTCAAAATTTAGGTATTATACCTAAATGTTGATTGTCAGAGGTCAGCTGTGAACTGTCAGTCAGCACCAAAGAAGCCATGGGGCCACTGTAAAGTAAACTCACCTTTTCTAGACTACGGCCATGTTTCTTTTTTCTTTCATTTAGCTGCACGTGTCAGAGCATGGTTTTGTTTCCGGGTTGTATTACACAGTAATTTAATAACAGGTGCAGGATAAAGCGTCTGTTTCCTTAATATGCGCGCTAAAAGAAACTAACCCCATTGGTTGATGGAAAGAAAGCAAAGAGTGGTCTGGGTTCGAGAGTGTGAACTACGGGGTTTACACTTCTCGACTCAAGAAGACGCTAGCTTTGTAGACGCGTCAGTCCATTCTTCTTCCTCAGACGAGAGAGATATGTAGAACATTACAGCATCAACCTCGTATAGTTTGATAATGTTAGGTTGGTTGTGTTTGGAATCACGGCCAAGGTGTTTTCACCTAAATAGTTCTCATTCTTCTTTTTCAAACGACAGTGATATGTAATACATTATACCATTAAAGTTTATACAAAAGTATCTCTTCTCTAGACATTTATTTGTAATATATATATTCTTCAAACCACAGTGAAGGTAGTACGTTACAAATGGCTCTCAACGTGAAGGCACAGAGCAGATTGTTACAGTCTATCATAAACACACTTGATCAATGTAGGTTAGTTTTTTTTAGCACAGAGTCTTACTACTCATTCAGGTCTTGCACCTATGTACTTATTACACCAATATATTTAGGGATTAGGAAGTTTGAATTGTGGAAGTGTACCAGCATTTGCATGAAAGGCGAGTGGAAAACTCTTTAGGGAAAACCACCCTCAGTTCACCCGCCTGGGATCAAACCACAATCTCCCCATCTTTGCCAGTATAGTTTATTGCGAGAATAACACCTTAGACTATGTGGCCACTGAAGTGGGAATTGTAGGTTAGTTTGTCAATAATATTACTCAGGGCATTTTATTAAAACTTAAAAAAAATGAGATCCTTAGAGAAGAGCTTGCTGAAACTTGCTACAATTGCATTTTAGATTTCAAAATAAAATAAAGTGCTATTAAAATTTGTGTTTTATTATTCTATGTTTAAAATTCATGCAGTGATTTAAGAAAGTTGATTTAAATTTAGTTCAGAAGTGGGGATCAAAGGGTTGTTTTTTTTCAAAAATAATACTGTTACAAGAAGTGTTTCAAAAGTGAAAGACTGTGTAAAGCAACCACATCCCACAACGATTGGTATGTGTTGGAGGAACGAGGGCGCTGTACCAAGACTCAGTGGAGAGGAGGTCTGAACCATCAGCAGTGCATCACCAGTTGCAGAGAGAAGCTGTTGGGAACGAAGGTAGGAATTCTTAAACACAATTACCATGGTTTTAGTTGAAGTTATGGGGGTGAAGGTTGGCCTACAAACTGCCATTAACCAACTACCAAGGGAGCTGGATAGACATAGAATATCAGGTTAGAAACGACTCAGAACAATAGGGTGAAAATGAACCAATACCATCGGTTAGGAATTTCACACTGTTGCTGAATATTCCAGTGTTAAATGGGAAAGCAGAAGACAATATTTTAGTGTTTTTCGATAATATAAGTCAAGTATCAATAATATCAAGATGGTCAAATGTAGAGAGGCAGGAAAACAGTTTCAGAAGAAACTTCACCATATATAAAGTGAAGCATTGTTGAAAATGGGGAAAGCAACAATAGTAAAGGATGAAGAAAGTAGGAATTGGTGTTAGTGTGTTTTTTCAAGGGAAAAAAATATTGTTTTCTAGTAGACATCGAGCACAAGTTTCAGTAATGTGGCAGAATATTGTGGAACCCATGGAGTTGTCAAAACCAAGATTCAAGATTTCGGGTCTATCAGGTCACAAAATGCATAACTTGGGAGAAGTTATGGTAGATCTATTGGTAGGTAAGCAGGCCTACAGGGTCGCATTTTAGTTGGTGAAATTAGTCCTAGACTTCCTGATATAAGACTTAGAAATAATAGATGTATCATAAGAAGATAAGAACGAGATGCATAACCGAAAGGGAGTAAACCCTGTCTGAGCTATGTAGAATATTCGGTCCTAATAGTCTTAACTGATGCTGAGCGTCTGTGCCCAAGCACTAGGAAAGTTCTAAGGATTGTGATGGAAGTACGAAGCAATTTGAAGGTTTGAGTGGCTGGAGGATAGGTAGAAAGCCTATTTGGTAGCATTTCAAAAGGGAAATCGCGGGACATATTTAAGTATTGAGCAGTGTAGACACAAGATTTTCCAGGGATACCTGGAAGGTAGAAATGGCCTAGGAGGTATAGGGGTTGAATATCCAGCAACCACAAAAAAGCTTAGTTGCATCTGACGCGAACCAAAAACTCACAGTTCCAGGGAAAGCCACAAGGAGGTCGAAAAACTAGGGTAGAAAAACCATTTGTGAGTGTGTCAAGAGAATTGCTAGGGAATATATTATTTTCAGTGAAAAAGAGAAACATTGGACTGCTACATTACAAGAAGAAGATTTGGTAATTTTAGAAGAACAAGCTATTTTTGGGAACAAAGCATAAAGCCACTGATGACTAGAATCAAACTTAGGTTCGAGTAGAAGTGTTAAGCTCATGACGTTAGTAATTGACCAGGGACGTATAAGAAAAATACCAAAGAATTACATGACTCCAGATAAACTGTTAAGGAGGGTTCACATTTCGGCCAGACTGAAGAAGAAGAGGAAGAACGAACTGAGCTACAAGAACGAACTAAGAAGACTAATCACACAAACAACATGATATGAAAACACAACCAAATACATATCATGTCGGGGAGTGGGTCTATTTGACAAAGACAAATGCGAGGAAGAACCAAGTTAGGAACTATTTTACCGCCAACTTGGGCTAGCCCCAATAATTTATGATAATTCAAGAACAAAGGACAATTTAAGATAATTTTAAACAAATGCAGCATTTTTAACCTGGGTGAGGATAGAGAAATGACAATGTGGAAAACAATCTTAAGTGCACCCAGCTGAAAAGAGAATCAAATTCTGGCCCTTTAAGTTGAGAATAAACACACCAGTTGAGTTTGCTGGGATAGACCTTTCAGTGGATAGCCTTAGTAATAAATTAATTTTTATAATAGAGTTTCAAGGCAATCTCACCGTTTATAAAAAGTATGTTTTCAAGACAGGTATAAGTGGTGTAAGTGCTGCAAAGAACTTTTGAGTTACTAACACCATATAGCAAGTAAGTAACTGAATAATATATAGTATGATGGATTAAATAGCAAAGCTTTTATATTTGATAATTATGGTTATACCCGCATATAAAGATCATATTCTTTAGGCCTAAATTTAAAAATGACACCTGAACACAGGAATTGAACCCGGTGTAGCATTTATTGGAACAAATGCTCCAAGAAAAAGTCTAAGTGCAAGAAACTCACCAAAAATGTCCCCCACCGTGCTGCCCCGACTGACTGGTTATCACACGAAAGAATAACGGCGTCCTCCTTCCACAAAAATCATTGTTCGTTTGAACGCGCCATAAACACTGAAAGAGTAAAATGCAATGCTCTATTCCCCCGTGGCGGGGTGTGAAGGGGTGTGTGGTGGGCATGCGCCGTAAATGTGTAATACGTCCAGAATGTTCATTTTGCTCCACGTTTGATACAATTTTATCCCCTCCCTTCAATCATGTGTCTTGTTTTTCCTATGTTTGGAGTCACCCCTTATCCCCCTCTCTGAGCTGGTATAATCATATATATGCTTGGATTGTCCGTGAGGACTTGACTTCTCTCGGCAGGGCCGCCCCCCTTGGACATTCCATGGGTTTATTTTAGGTACGAATAAAACTCTTCAACAGATATTATTTAAATATGTTAAATTCAAATATGTTGCAGTTTAAATTTGTCAGGTGTAGAGTCACCACGTAACACTTAAAAATGTAAAGTACGAATCTTTCAAAGTATTAATTTGTCCGATGTAGAGTTACCACGTAACATTTAAAAAGTTAACTTAGAATCCTTTTTTGAGTATAAACATGTCAGAGGTATAAACTTTATGTAACTTTAAATATGTTAAATTCAAATATGTTGCAGTTTAAATTTGTCAGGTGTAGAGTCACCACGTAACATTCATAATGTTAATGTAGAATCTTTTGAAATGTAAATAAGTCTGATGTACGTAATTTTTCAAAAGTCAAGTTAGAACAGTTACAAATATTTAAAGTACAAATTGGTCGTATGTTTTAGAAGGTATCAAATGCTGTATTTCCGTATAATGTTTATGGTAACTCGGTTAACCAGACAAATGGAAGTTTTCAATGTTTTCAATGAGTTTCAGTAATGGTATCACTGGCTCCGTTTAACCTTTTGGCCCATATGGCAAAACTTCAATGTTATCACTCGGAAGGAGTAAATTTGTTTTCGACGACCATATTTTGTATAGTGAATATCTCCGTAATTTAACTCATTAGCCTTGCGGGCCTGTAGAGTCCATTGTTTATTTTTTTTTTATATTCTATCATATACAAATAGCCTCTCTAAACTGTACATTGTATGAATAACTCATTTTCCATTTTATGTATCCTATTCAAATTTTTTGTTAACATCAATAAAACTACACCATGTTATTTTTTGAAACATTTCGTCGTAATTTAGTTTTCTGCCTTTGTTATCCTTCTTGGCGTCCTAAATATTCTTGAGTACAAGTCAAGGACATTATACGTAAACAAGCTGTTTACTTGTATCTTGCTTTTCTCACCGCCCCCTGCAAATTTTGCTACCTTGTAATTTTTTTTTAGTTTAATTTTCTTATTGTGCGCCAGCCTTAGTCTTCTAGGAAGAGTAAGGGCGACGCCACACCGGGAATGTTCGTTTAGTATACTAATACTCTAATCTTTAGAATAAATAATGACACCTGGACACGAAAATAGATCTTGGGAATTTTATCTTAGTAAGCCAATGCTCTAAAACTGTGATTATCAAATATAATAGTTTTGCATCCATCATGATATGCACATTCGTACAACTATAATTTGTACTAATGGAAGCAAAAAGCCAACTACTGAGTAGATGGTGGCCGCATTATCTGAAAGCTCATGATCTTAATTGATCACACATATTTAAATGACAATTTCTACACATCCATCACAGACTCTGCCTTAAAATATGGGTGAAGAATGACCATGGGCACGGGATGATTCCTGGATAGCTCAGTGGTTATAGCATTAGCGTACTAACCCAAATGTCCCGGGTTTGATTCTCGTGTCCACGTGTCATTTTTAAATCTAAAGAATATAATATAAAGTTTGTTCAACTTACCTATTCCAATCCCCACAATGATTCGCCCAGCAAGAAGAGCCTCTTTATTACTAGCCAAGCCCATGACTATTGAGCCTGCAGTAAAAACAAAACTTGCGAACAGGACGACCGGCTTTCTACCCAGTTTGTCTGAAACAAATAAATAAATGGAAATAAATACGAGAGGCGTGTTTGAAGTTTTCTACCCAGGGATGCTTTTACTGACCGCCCAGCTAAAATCAATGTTTGTTGCAAAAATCATAAAATATTGGTGTGTAGCTCATCCAAATTATGTACATTTGAAAACCAAATAGATATAGCAACAGTTATAAAAATAAAATAACAAAATTACCTATAAGTATACTTCTGTCCTTTTCTAAGGCACTAGAATTCCTAGTGCATCAACAAATTTACCGACACATTAATAAACACAATTAACTGCCTATCAATCAGGATTCAGATCACATCATAGTACATGTACCACGTTGATAAATGTCACAGACGATATTAGACTAGCCATGGATAAGTGCAAGCTAACACTTATTATATTACTTGATTTTGCAAAAGCTTTTAATACTGTTGATTTTAATATTCTATTAGCAAAATTGCAAGTATTATTTAATTTCTCTCCAGGCAGTATACAGTGGATGAGATCATATTTGCATGGTCGCCAGCAAAGTATTATGATAGGCAACGCGTTCTCAACATGGTGCCCAGTTGAGGCTGGCGTTCCACAGGGCTCAGTTTTAGGGCCATTGCTTTTTTATCTATATGTGAAAGATATCACTTCTTCTATGTCATACTGTAAATATCACATGCATGCAGACGACCTTCAAATATATATATTTCCACAGACCATTCTTCAATAAATACAGCCATACAACGAATGAATATTGACCTAGCTAAAATAAATGCTTAGTCTGAAAAAAATGGACTTAAATTGAACCCTGATAAAACTCAAGCCATTCTTATAGGAACAAGCAGATTACTACTGAATTTGGACCGTTCCCTACTGACTGACATACGATTAGTAGTAGCCACAGTACAACTGACAACAATTACTAAAAGCCTTGGTGTGATTATTGATGAAAATCTTAATTGGACAGATCAAGTAACTTCGATTTGCAAGAAAGTGTATGCCTGCTTACATTCACTGAGAAGACTAAAGAATTTTCTCCCAGAAAATGTATGACTTATCCATGTCCAGAGCTTAATAATGCCACACTTTGACTACTATGACGTAGTATACATTGACTTAAGAGATGATCTAGCAGACTACAACGACTACAAAACAAATGTGTTCGATACATATTTAACTTAAAACGGCATGACCATATTTCTAAGTATTTTAATAAACCTGGTTGGTTAAGAATAACTTTGTACATACATGCAACACTCAAGGGACTCTAAAGATAGTTATTACTACTGGTTAGCGGTAAAGGAAAGTGAGGAGTGGAGCAATGCAGTTTGAACAGAAGAGTCTCTTGACTATTTGAGGTTAATGGGACCAAGGCTGCCTAGGAGAGAGAAAAATTCAGATAGTGTGTGTGTGTGTGGGGGGGGGGAAGGGGGGGGGAAACACTCTACACTGAATTTGAACATACTAAACTTTCACAACTTTTAAAAACACTCCCGACAAATCAATAACACTCAGTGCCGGCAAATGACTCGACTATGTCAAGCAGTATGTGCACAGTATGTGTAAATGATGAGTGTCACCAAATGATTTACTTTAAGCGTGTTTTCGCAGTTGGCCTGGTATCAATGTTAACAAAATGTTTATGACCAAGACGATACCAGACCTCGGTTTGGTAATGCTTTCCTTAACCAGACTAAAGAGTATGGTTATGGCCAATAAGCCAAGAATGTGTGCGCCAATTTCAAAACAGCATCACTTCTTAAGTTAGATTAAAACGAGTATAATGTCGTAGTCAATGGATTTTAAGTTTTTGTATATTAAAATGTGACAGCAATTACTAGGTAGAAATACGTGACATTAAGTAGTATTTAAAAACCGTTTGGTTATGGATAAAAGAATACTAAATGATCTAGGCCTATTTAATATAATGTACCTCATGTTTTCTTAAAGTTATTTTTGGGACGATATGTTTAGCTTGACATGTGTAAATATTAGGACTATTCAAAATAAGCACCAATCTAACAAGGAATAAGATTAAAAAAGGTCATTTTCCAACGATTTGCAGTGCATTTAGTAGGATTACATAAATTCTCCTTCCAGCTGTTAGATCTACTCCCCCCCAACCGCCATATTTGTTTAAGAAAAATATCTCAAAATTGTTTTTGCACTCAACCTTGGTAAGAACCACTTGGTCGAAAACACTCGATACCAAGATGTAACCAAGTCAATAGTGAAAACTCGCCTTTTGATAATCATATCAGACAGCTGAGCCAGTTTAACTCAATTCCTGGTGTGTGTCTCAATAAGTGTAGGCCCGGTGGCCATTTTATTTACTACTCGTATACTGTGATCAGACATATATTTTTTCTACTCACTTATTTATTGATTCATGGTCATAATATAGCAGTGAACTGGTAGCCCCCTCTATTAGCTTCCCTCATTTATTGATTGATTCATGGTCATAATATAGCAGTGAACTGGTAGCCCCCTCTATTAGCTTCAAAATGAAGTATTTAGACTGGCTAAAAGTACTGTGGTTCATTGATATATGGGCAATACAATAACTTATTGCAATGAAACATTGAGTTGCACCCGCACCAGGGAACACTCAGGAAAACAAAGACATTGTTCAATGCCTGCACCAGGGAATGGATTAATGTGGATCATTTCCTCGTGAAAGGTACAGCCTGAAGTTAACCAATTTAAAGTGACAAGCTGTGTGAAATTTAGAGTTTTGCATAAGTATTCTGCATGAGAGAGACTGGGAAATCACAATGTTTAAAAAAGAACTACTCCATTTCATTTGGTGAGGGATTGAGCCCTGGCCCATTAAGTAGAATGAGCATACTAGCACTCATTTAGCACAACTGGTTATGGGTCAGTTAAGCTTATCATGTGTGTACCTAAGACGTGCAAAGGCTCATTATGGTTCTTTGTAACAATATCAAGGGTATCTATCATCAAACCAACCATTTGCCATCTCACTCAGCGTGAGTAAAGTGAATCTCTGGCCTCATATATAAGGATACGCACGGCATCCTCAAGGTGGTTCTTGAAAAGTGACTTGCATTGCCACCTACACAAAACTTGCATCAGTGAGCACACAAACTAGATGTCAGGCTTATTTAGTCTGGTTTGCCAATGGTGGGGAGGTTAAGGCTAAAATTCCAGCTGGGTGTACTGATGTGTGGCTTCTCCCTCTCCCTTCACAGATATGGGAATGTATTTCTTCTAAATTATATCTTACTCATACCTAACCCATTAGTTAAGTTAAAATGTGTATAGCCTAAACCATAGTTTATAAAATTGTGTTCCTCGGAGCCCTGGGGCTCCCCGCTACCCCTTCAAGGACTTCTAGAGCCTTTAGAAACTCTGTGGAGCTGGATTTTGAAATACATTTCGACCAAAACAAAAATATTGTAACGTATTGAATGCAGAAGAAGACATACGATTCCTGTCATCTTCTATGAGTATTAAGGCTAGATATTAAAGAGATGTGCAATAATTATGTCAAGCAATGCCACTAATCTCAAAAATAGATGTTTTAGAAAAAATAAAACATAGGTTATGTTTAAAAAATAATGATTTTATTTATTTATCAACTTAATAGTGATTTAAAATAATTAGTAAATACATATTTACAAAATTTCTCAAAGTATTAAAATCTAACGCCGTTAATATCGACCGATATTTCACACTCAATAAAAATCTTTTTAGAGCTGCACCATGTTTTTTTAGTGGTTTTAAGGGTCCCAGAGATTATAAAGTTTAAGAAACATTGACCTAAGCAAAGGGTGATGCTGGGAAAACCTCACATGGAGCTCACTAAGAAGGCCATGATGATCGTGGATGTTGTGGATGTTCCCAAGAGAAAAAAAGCATATATACTTTAAGGCTTCAGAGGTTAATTCCGTTTGTTACACAACAAACAAATATATTCTGGTAGCTATTTGTCAAAAAATGTATGTAGCTATTTTTGGAAAGCAGCACCCAATTATTTTTACAAAAGGCATTAGGCCACATTAATTATATGAACATATGTAAAGCTTTACTAATATCAAAGTTAATTGAATAACATTTTTGTAACCTTATAGTTTTATGTTTGTTCACTGAAAACCTATGTTAGGTTAATGTTGATAAAATGAGAATACAGTGCAGTATAATACCACTGTGTTGACAATGTAATGAAGAATATAAGAGAGTGAAGCAGTGATTACTTCTACCCATGTTTAAGTGATTTATGGCACTAGAATACGTTAGTTGGGCAGAAATTCCTAAACGCTAGTTTTTTAACATTCCTGGTAGGAGGACAGGGGAGGAGGAAAATACAAATGACAAGACAATTTGTAATGTGATCCCCTTATTAATTAAAAAAATTGTTTTGAGGTATTTTTAGCACAGTGTCTTACTACTCGTTTGGGCTATACTCTTATGTACTATTGATAATTAGATTAAACAAACATTACCTGCTTCGGTGGCTGCATGGTCTGAGGATTAGTTTGGGCATGTTGAGAGGGTGAGTGTAGCTCAAGTGATGAAGCAAGTATATGAAGGTAGAGTGTGTGGATCAAAAGGAAGGGGTAGGCCATGTAAGATGTGGCTAAATGTATACAAATGTGGGATGAAGAGAAACAGTAAGAGTTTTAAGAATGTTTGACTCGTGTGGATGTTGTTGAAGTAAAAGGAGTATGTAAGGATAGGGAAGTGTGTAGAAAGTTAGCAAGGGTGGATTAAACGGAGTTGTTTTTTGAGCTAGATGTACAGTTTCTTGCCTACCCTGTAAGGGAACGGTGTGATAAGGTATGTATATTTTTTCAACCCTGATAGTGGATGTCAGATAGTGAACAAGGGGTTTAAACACACTATTTTTTAGAGTGAAATTCATGACCAGTATAGTGGACAATTTATAAAGTCGATTTAACTTTAACTTCTTATGTGTTGACCATGGACTTGAGTGCAGACAGTCCTTGTATCAGCCAATGAGAATGTGAGGAAAACCTCTAGACAATTATTATTATTATTATTATTATTATTATTATTATTATTATTATTAGCATCGTGTCTTACTACCCATTCGGGTTATACACACTTATGCTAATTGTGTAATGGTAGGGTGATTGTGAGATGAAATGGAGGACCTACAGTTTAACGTGGAATCCGAACCACGGGGGAGGCCTGGCATTCTCTAGAAAATTAAATGGCAATATTCACAGCAGAAGGAAATTATCTTCTGTTCATGTTTAAAATAGCTTGTGTTAGCCAATCTTGTTTTGTTTGTAATTCAAGAATTTTCTTTGTTTCAGCGTCAAAGATTATTGATTGTAAATATGAAAGAAAATAAAGGAGAAATATGTCGCCGCCCCCCTTTCCTTGGGCCTAATCTGTTAGGATAGCTTGCAGGAAAGGGTAGGAAAGGTGGCAAGATAGATGGTTGAGTTCGAAATTATACTGATGGCTTTGTTTTTGGGTTTATTAGTAGCACTAAGAGTTAATACAAAAATGTGATGTTAAAAGGTATTATAAAAAGATATAATAACTTTGACATGCATGCGCTTGGGAGAGAACTGGCTTAGTGAGGAATTTTTAACTACTGGCTCGACCGACACCACTCGCGAACCCCCATACAGACTCAAACCCGGTACCCTGGGCACGAGGGTTGCCCTCTAGCACACGTACCTGGTGACCCGCTATTCTAATCTGTATGGTCCCAATGATGGGTAAGGTGATTGACTGAGTAGATCTTAATGTATCAGCCACGATAGTTCAATTCGGGCCAGTTTCCGGGCATATTGAGGAAAGATGTTATGAGTTGCCAGCACTCTTTTCTATTGTTTACCAACTCATCACAACAAGTTAACTAGGCAAGTTCTTTCAGTCACTTAGTTTCAACGCTGTTATGTTAGTTTTAAATAAACATTCCAATCTAGGGCAGGGGTAACACAAATACAATATTTTTGATCCTGTTATTGATAAGTAGGTTTACCATAATATTCATGACAATAATAAAATCATAACCATATAAAAAGCCAATTTTATTTAATAATACAGGCACCAGTTAAATTAGGTTAATTCTATGTTTCAAAAGATCATGTTTATTGAACTTTATTATTCGAGTAAACACTTAAAGCACTGATTTCCAAACTTTTACAGGGTTTGAACCCACTTTTCGTCTTTGAGACCATCACAACCCCTTCATAACCTACAAGTATTCATATCTTAATTTTTAAATTATTATTTTCAGTGACTCTTACTACCGGCTCGGGATATCCTCATTTAATTACACTTGTGAGGTAGGTATGCATATAAAAGTAAATTTACCTTTATTTGCATGGAGGGAGCAGGGTGATACCGTTTTGGAAATACCAAACGAACTTGACGTTAAGCCCACATGATTCTTTTAATGATTATTAAATGTATTTATCATAACCAGGGCCCAGGTTTTTATTACATGTCATCTCCTTTTTTGTTTGTACATCACAGACAATGCTCATGTGTACATACATCTGTTTAATGATCCCCTCGTGAAAACATTTTCTTATAGGTCCTTTTTTGTCATTATGGATTTTTAGGTCATATTTTCTTGGTTTGCTTCCTTTATGGATAATTTTTTGTTGAATAAGTATATTTTTGAAGTTATACTTCTTTAGGCGCGTTATGAAAAAATGATGAGAGTGAAATCTTAAGATGTGCGCGCATCACTGTAACACAAAAGTAACAGGTTGAAGCTAAACCGCTCATTAAGTCTCGAAAAAAAAAAGCTACCAACAAAATAGAAATAGAACCTCTGTTAGTCGCGCATGTTGGTACGCTCGTCGCCTCTGATCACTGTTTTCATATATATAATATTTATCCACATGTTTCTAGTTTCTACATTCACAACACGTGTTTTAGTTTCATACAAGTGCGAATTATATATGTGCTAATAAATTATATTCAGTAGTGATTTAAATTGAATATTTTGATTAATATTATTTACTATTCGTAAATATTAGTGAAAAAAATTGTGCTTATAGACTTTTTCAAGTGCTCCAATATAATTGAGGTTAACTATCCGTATGTATTATTTATTGATATAAATTAAAATATTATTATTTAACATAATTAATACTAAATATTATTAAATTATTATTGTTAAATATTTATTATTGGTTATTTAATATTTAAAAAATAAAAAAATAAAATGAATAAAACATTTAATAAACTTTTTGATAAAAAAGGAAAAGTGAATATTAAATTAATTCATTTACTTTTAAAATATTAAATAATCAATAATAAATATTTAAAATTAAGAATCTTATAATATTTAGTACAAATTATGTCATATATATTTATTTAATGATGCCAAAGAAGTATAACTTCTCACGCGCGTACATAAGTACACACACCAATTTTTTAATACTAATGATATTTTATAAATGCAAAAATACTCAACCCACAGTTGTCGGAATGAGAAGATTATGCAGGGTATGAACTTTGTATCGTCTTTGCTTGTAAGTTTGTAAAATACACATTCCTGATGAAACTGCAACTATGCTGGAGAGGGTTGCGTTCGGAAGGGGTAGTTATTTCTTTTGAAGCAAATATTTGTAAATCAATGTTATATTTAGTAGAATGCCAGAGTTTAGTTGTTAAAGGCTTTTAATTGCATTCATAATTTTTAGAAGTGTGTGTTTGATTTAGTCATGTGCATTCATTACAATATTTTTATTACATTTTAATAACAATTTTTTTTGTAGATTTAAAGTGATTTTTCAGAATTTTTATGTCATTTTATAGGTCATCAAAATCCAGGCCCTGATAATGACTATAAAAATGCAGCTAAGGTGTCTGAAAAGAGAATCAATGAGCCTGGCGGGTATTTTGGAACTTACGGTAGCACCGCCCCTAGCCTGAACACGAGACTGGTACAGTCAACTAAATCGGCAAGCAACTGTCAGAGTTTAATAACCAAAAGGAACCTAGATAATAGCTTAACGGTTTTTATAATTTTAAATGCTTATATTTATATCTGAATTGTACCATTGCTGTGGTTCAACACGTCAACAACCCCCTCGGAACCAAAGTCTGTTGCATGACTTACCCTATCCAAGCAAAGAAAGTGATGGTTGTGTTGTTCCCGCTATCCCCCCCCCACCATTTCATGAAACCACAAACTATAGACGTAGAGCGTATGCGTCAGTGTGTTTGGTGCTCATAATTCATTACTGATGATCACATCTTGAACGTTGTATTGTGTGGTTCCTCCCCACCCTATTTCCCCGCTGAGAAAATGTAGCATATGAGCCACAAACCGAGTGTGATTTGTACTCTTTGATTTTGGACGATTGTAGGAACTTAAGTTGTCATTTTTGGCTATTTTTTTTTACTATATTTTTTTTATTAGAAATTGGTTAAGATCTAAACTTTGATTATTCTGAATTATCTGATCTAGATCGAAATATGAAGTCCATGAACGGACTAATGTTCATTTTATTGATTATCTTGGTGTTTGATATTTTGAAAGCTTTTGGCTTACCTTAGAACGTTAGTGCTAATAGCGTGTTCTTGGGACAGATTCTTTATCGTTAGGTACGTTAGTATGACTAGGCTTAGGAAATATACCTTCTTCATATTATTAAAGTGAAGTTTTTGTATGTAACGATGATTGGCATCATTCATAATTAATGTAAATGTTAGAATTTGCCCGCCTCTCAGGAATTAGGGAAGATAGACAACGCCTATGATTAGTAGAGTATGTATGCTTAGGTGCAGAACTATATGGTATTTACCATTATATTATGATGAACAATTTTAGGAGTTTAATATTATTAGTGAGATGTTTGATATCAGTTTAGAATATAAATAGGTTTTGATTCATTTATGTTATGATACATGTCAGGGCTTTCCCACCTCACGGGTATTATGGATGATAGGTCAGGTTACTGGTTAGATTACGATGTATTGTTATGTGCAGAGTTATGTTAGTCTGGTAACCGATGCTAAAAATTTTTATACAAGAGTATTATTACTATGATAGTTATCTGCTCGTTGGACTATTATTTACCGTTAATGTTATTTTGAGGATGGAGGCCATATTATTTAAATTGTTCACTCCTTCTATTGTGAGTTGTTCACAATGGTCAAAATAGACTATGTTAACATTTTTCTTGATATTGTAATAAACCGGCTTTACTTTCCTGGTACAAGTACGTCTATTTTATATTAGATCATCTGATTATGATACTTGGGTTCAACTCATGAGTTTGTCAAATGAGACTTCCCTGCTGATCTATATCATTGTAATCCTATTGCACCGTGCTCATTACTCTAGCTTACATGTTAGTAGGTTCGGGTAACCGGGGAGCATGGTGCAGAATTGTGCACCTAATCATTAAAATTATGGTACTTTAAAGAGTAAATATACCCAACAAAAAGCATTGCGATCCCACTCAAAGTATGCCATAACCCCAGGTTAGAAACCACTGTAGTAGAGGGCTAGGTCAATGTCTGAGAGTAAAAAAAAAATCAATAAACTTAAGACCTTAATCATTATGTTTTGTTTTAAATGGTTATATTTTTATTAGGAACTGCACACTGTATGTTATTCTGTGCAAACTTTCTGCAGTTCATTGCCCTTAACAAATTTGGGCATTCTTATAATCCAAACACTGTCTACTTGGGATGAGTGTGTACATTTTTTAGCACCATGTTTTACCTGTTCGAGTTATACATCTAGATGTACTAATTACACTAATGAGTTAAAGCTTAAGAATGTTTAATTTAGAGGAACTATAAACGCATTTGTGATGTGAGAGAGTGGGAAACAGTTTAGGAAAAACCACCCTCAGTACACCCGACCAGGGACAATCCACAATTACCCTGTCATAGGCAGTCTTGTCTATTGCGAGAGTGACGCCTTAGACCATATGGCCACCGAAGCGGGTTATTCACCCCTCATTGACATCAGTACCAAAGAGAGTCCTAGGCCCTGAACTAGTCCCACCTGCCACTAATATCTTAGAATTGGAAGTTGATTGAGGGCAACGATGAACTTAATTCTGATGAGTTTTAAGTTAGGTTTATTTAATTGCTTCACAAATTTCAGTTCTGATTGATTTAGGTACAGCCAACCATCAAATTGAAGAAGACATATGCCTAATCATTACTCCCGCGTGTGCCCACCAACAGACTTTATAAAATCACCAAATATTGGCATAATTTCAAACAGAAGGTACATAAAAATACAAATCTTTTATCAAGTAAACACTTAGTTGTAAAGTCCGTTCACCAGGAATTGTTTTTTGAAAGGCCTTTTTCTCTACCAGAAATCTATTATATAGCAGGTTATTGGTAGGAAAAAAGACCTTTCAGAGAGTAATTCCTACCGTGAATGGAGTATACATTGAAGTGAACAGTGACAGATCATAAGTTCATAAACCCAGCGGTAAAGCATGCCATTCACCTGGTCTAGGTTACTCATCTTCCCACCATGTTCTGACGAGAGGAAACACATCCTTCCTGATCAAGAATCTAGTTACTAGTCTGTTCTCGCGACAAGAAAACGTCGAACCTCCAGCCCCAACTGAAACCTTGTGTGCAGTCAGCACCGCATGAACAAGAGGTCACACAGCGGGTTGCCTAAACATCGCCAGTGAGGACAGGAAAAAAAGCGACTCAGCTCACTAGATGCACTATTAGTTATGTGCTATGCGAGAATATAAGCCCAGCCTTAATTAAGTCTTTAAACTTGCTTACTATGAGTTTCTCAGCCTTTTTTGAACAGTACCCAATTTACAATCATACTAGTCTGTACAATTTTCTATGTATTGATAGACACATAATTACTTAATTTAAAACTATAAGTTGGTGGTCATTTAAGATTAAGAATCAAATAGCCGAAGCTATTATTATGCTTTCTAGTGAGGAATTCTCCATCTAGATATCATATTCTGAAAATTGAAAAATGACACCTGGACACGGGAATCGAACCCGGGCGGGACCTATGGCTTAGTACGCCAATGCTCTAACCACTGATCTATCCAGGTGTCATTTTTCAATTTTCAGAATATGATATCTAGATGGAGACTTCCTCACTAAAAAGCATAAATAATAGCTTTGACTATTTGATTCTTAAATATGCAATCCCTTAACAACTATAATAATTGTACAAGTGGCAGCATTGAGCCAACTACCGAGTCGAAGGAGGCTGAGTTATCTGATAGCTCGTGATATTAATAAAATCACACATTTGTAACCAATGATTTCCGCACGTCCATCATACACTCTACCCTAAAATATGAGTGAAGAATGACCCTGGGCACGGGACGATTCCTGGATAGCTCAGTGGTTAGAGCATTGGCATACTAAGCCAAACGTCCCGGGTTCGATTGCCATGTCCAGGTGTCATTTTTTCAATTTTCATAATATTTAAGATTAAGCTTAGAGCAGTGAAACAGTGAAAGTATTTTTATAAATGATTTGTTAGCACTACGTCCTATTACCCATTTGGGTTATAAGCTTATGTACTAATTACACTAATAGATTTAGGGATTAGGAAGGTTATATTAAGAGAAAGTGTACCCGCATTTGAATGTAGGGATAGTTGAAAAACATTTTGGAAAACCACCCTTAGTATACCCAACACAGATTCAATCCTGAATCTTCCCGACACAAACCGTTTATTATACTGCGAGAGTAACACCCTAGACCATGCGGCCACCGAAATGAGTTTTTAAATATTGATATATTTTAAATATAGGCCTACTAGGGAAAAAAATTAACATTATTCATATTCCTTGAGTTATTGATCATAATATTGCTTTTCTATTACTTAACGATATAAATGTTATGCTCAGGGATATTCCTAGTATATATTGAAATTATTTTAAAAATAAACAAGATACGATAGTTACTTTTAAGTTTAGCCACTAAATGATGACAACTATTTCGTAACATCTCTTTTGAGTGTCCATATGAGCGGAATCAAGTGATAGAACAATCCCAGGAAGTTGTGAAATCAACACAAAGAAAAAATAGCAATTAAAAGAAAACAGCGGGAAAGTATGATTGAAAGAAAATGCAAGATTAAAATAAAAAGCAAGAGAAATAAAGAATGTAAGTGAGAAAAAGTGTATTTAAGAGAATTAATGCAAGATAATAAGATAAGTGTGAGCGAGAACATGTGACGTCAATAATATGAGAGTGGGCGAAAGGACCAATGAGTGTGAGAATAATAAAAATTAAGTGAATGAGAATGAGGCACCTAGAGTAAATAAGATAGAAATAAATAAAGAGAGAGAAAATAAAATTAAATTGAAGAGGGCAAGAGTGTGAAGAAGAGGCTGAGATTGTGAAAAGAGGGCAGGAGTGTGAAGAAGGGATTGAGAGTGTGAAGAAGGGATTGAGAGTGTGAAAATGTGAAAAAAGGGCAAGAGTGAGAAAAGAAGGTGAGAGTGGTAAAAATATTGTAAGAGGAAGAGCGTGAAAGAGCAAATAATATAAATATGCCTACTCTGAATATAACCAAAAGAGGTATTTGTCTTTGAGTAAGATTGTTTGTACAAATAATATGAAATAGTACTTTCAAACCCTACTCAACAGCCCCTAGGGTCGTTTTGTTCAAACTAAGGTGTAGTGAAGTTGTGGAAAAGCAGATGAAGTATAAGAAGTTCAAAATTCATTGTTCACTACAATGGATTCACAGGCACTAAGTTTAATAGTGCTGTTGCATTAGTACTTGTAAGCACAACAATAGCTAAACTAACACAAGAAAGTTCAACAAATGAATAAAAATAAAGAGCCCCCCCCC